>JAGDQP010002703.1:72098-101332 GCA_022664845.1 Lepisma saccharinum | reverse complement strand
TTTGAAAATATGGAAATGTATGTGCAGTTGTCGAGCATCAAATCAGGGCCATCCGACTTGGAAAAGTGGCGTGCGTTTTGCGACCGTGCATTTTCGGCGAAAATACAGGTGAGCGTGCGTTTTGCGACCCGGAATACTGATGCAAAGGGAAATGCCAATGTTGAACCTAGTATCACTAATAACTAGATTGATATTTTGTTATTTTTAAATATATGGAAGAAACTTGTTGCATATTTCTGGTTAGGTCAAATTAGATTAGGTTATTAGTTTCATTTTAGGAGCTAGCCACTAGAATTTAAGAGACATTTTGGCTAAAGGCAAAGGCCCTGTCCGATGCGTACGCGTGGTTAAAGGCACATGGGGCATGTGAAGGTAGGGCTCCGAATATTCTCGATCCACGGCATGAAGTAAGGCTGGGTGGTTAGTCTAATTCATTTGATTTGTTGAATAATCACTCACTAGACTAAGTCCCATTAACAAGTGACAGTGACAATCGGTATTGTGAACCAATATTGGTTTGCCATTGACTTCCATAGAAAAGAATGAAGTACGAAAGACGGCGAAAGGAAAGATGACGCAACGTGGCTCCGAAAATTTATGCCCCTACCCGGAAGCGAACCCGGGCCCCTTGATTACAAGGCAGTGAGCATTACTATTCACTCACAAGGGACATTACCACCCAAGGTGCCCAGAAATAACAAAAACACTTTGGCAGTCACTTTCAGAGGTGGAAACGTGCGAGAAAAGCCTTTAGCGTCCTGGCCGAGATTGAAACGCAGGCCCCGCGATTCGCAGTCAGACTCGCTGAGCTACGGCAATTCCTAATTTAATTTGGGAAATATTAGAAATCCTTTTCACTTTCACATACATATTGATGTAGTAAACCAACTTCACACAGAAAGTAATATAAATCCATGCACTGATACGAATTCAAGCCGAGCAGGCGGCAGAGAGAGAAAGCGGGTTATTTAAAATCAGGTAATATTTTCCCGTTTTTCCTTCTGTCCGTGATTGTTCTCCTTATTTGGTGTTTTCTGCGTTAATTGTTCCTTCTACATGAGATACTATTGCTTCTTGTCAGGGAATTTTTGAAATCTGTTTGTCAGAATGGAAACTGTTACCTTAGGTTAGCTTTGCGGGACCTCAGACTACCAAGAGACAGAGCGATTTTGCTGAATACACAGTTAAGATGTGATATCGTTAATGAACTTAACTGGTTAAGATATCACTGACTCCATAATAGCTAGATTGATAGTGAAGGCCATTCACATTCCAGGGATCGCAAACCGCACGATACTCTGTATAGTCGCAACTGCCGGTCACCGACACAAGTGAATCACTTAATCAATGAAGCACATCAATGGTGGTCGGTGACGTAACAGCAATGCCGTCTCAGAACTCTTTATTCGCTTGACAAGCATGACTCTTCAGATTCTAAGAAGCCATTTTTACGTATAGGTTACGGCGAGTGAGCGAAAAAATATCTGCCTTGGCAACTGAGCTTTCCCGAGGGGCTCCAAATAACGGAAAATTAGATTTTCGGCCAACAGTAGCAGAGTGAGTTCACGATTATCGTGAATGGGCATCAATCAAGTTGACTTGCTCCCGGCCTCAGATTAACTTACGCCGACACTGATCTATGGAGCTCTGCAATAGTTGGGAACTGATAGTAGGTTTACAGTTTATTTGGAGTTCGAGCGTTGGCATTATATCTTTTTAAACTACGTATTTGTTGCTGAAAGAAAATGGAAAGTATGTTTCCAGATTCAGCAAAATAGATAGGCTCTTTGCCTGGATCTGGTAAAATATTTTCGCGAACCTGCCATTGAAAATCGCTTGCTTAAGACAGGCACATATCTAGAAGATGGTTTCACGCAGAACCAACGCCTTCACAATAAGGACCCGAGGTCTGTATGTGTGTGAAATTTACATAAAATGCATATAATTTTGCCCAAAATTATATTAATATTACTAAAAATATCCGAATTTCGTGGGAGGGAGTCCGGAACCACCCTCCACCCCTAAATAATCCCTGGCTTAAGTCGTTCGAAAATGCATCTACATGGACACACTTCTCAACATGTCAAATGTTTGTGAACCGTTGCCCTAAACTAATAGGCTAGATTGCCATCACCCTGCATTCTAGAAATGTATATGAAATGAGTTTTATTTTATTACGTTTCAAGAAGACTCTCTCTTTTAACCCAATGTTTTGAAAAACGGTTTTCGCAAATCTGACAAGATAAAATATATACTGTTTTTTTTTATTATAAGTTATTTAAAATTAAAACAATTTGTTAATATATTCCCTGATTACACACTTCAATTTGAAATATCGGTAGAAATAATTAGACAAATCATGTAGTTCATGTAGTTCATTCAATTACTAATAGAGGGCAGTGATTATCATTAGTAAATTAGATGTTTTCTAACTTCTTGAAACAGTATCTCATTTGACATTTATTTATAACAGTTGGGGTTTACGGAACGGAAATTGAGTTACATTATTTAAAGAAATATGGTAATTTATTTTTAATACAATTGAACCTCACCTACGTCGTAAATAATTATGTCCTCATTAAATTAATCAAGTATTTAATTTGTTAGCAAAGCCTAGAATTAAAAATTCCCCTTAGGTTACAAAATAATTCCCTTGCGGGGGGAAAATAAGGGAACTTAACAACTTGCTGGGATTTTTGAACTTAGAATTTCTTCGACGCAAAATTTAATTTTATTGTATATTACCCTTGTTTGGCTATATATCAGGACAATATTTTTCACACAAATACGTTACGCAATTTTGCTTATCACTGCAAGTCAGTGAATTTATACGACGCTTCAATATATTTATTTTTGAGAGAAGAAATCTCAGCTATAGACATGCGACAATCTTTATGTCCATAGCTGTACAAGCACAGAGAAATAGTCTCTACTCATAAAGTGCTACGCAATTCTTCCTCGCTTCGAGGAAGTTTGTTGCTTCGCCGCTAAATGTCTCTGAACTCAATAGCTTATTTTCCCTATGATCCTGGTAAACTGAAGTTGATTCAGCTTTACCTTTTAGCTTAAATATGTCAGAATGAACCAATCATAAGCTTTAATTTATGAGGATTTTTAAGAAAATGAGCTCAAAAACATTTAGCGGCAAGGAAAGAAACTTCTTCGAAGCCAAAAAAACTGCGTAGTTAGTTACTAATGCAGACTACATCTCTATATGGTTCATGTAATGCCTAACAACTACTTTTACCCCAGCACCAACGGGGGCCTATATAAACTGTTTTTTTTTTTCACTTGAGGATAACCCAATTATCTGTTTATTGTTCTCTCATATTCCTTGGCATTTCAACGAACCCAGCAATGATAAAAAAAAAAACATAAGAAAAAGATAATTTTTACCTTCAACTAGCGGAACAGACCAATTAACTAGAGCAAAATTCTCATTCTCGACTGCCTCTTCAGTGATATTTTCTGGGCACTCCAACAAGGGAGGAGTGACATCTGTAAGAGCAAAATAAATAATAATGTTGTAGAAAAATGTTCTGTAATAACCTCGTTTAAAGAAAAGAGTCATTGAAATAAATGCATTACATGTAATTATATATAATTTGAACTTCATCCATACAGTATTGCAGACAACATATTTAAGAACGGTAAGTACTTACAAAATGGGAGGTGGCATAGTGTGGAAACGAACTCGAGTCTCCTGATTGCGGGCCATGTAATCTATCAAAAGATCATCCCTCGTGGTCCACTGGTTAATGTCACGGACTTTGGATCGACAATGGGGAGGTTCAAGAGTTGCTGCCGGTCATTGCTATGATTAGCATTTCACCAGTCGAATGTCGTGACAGTACTTCAAGTACGGACTTTTCCGCTACATTTCCCATCCTTACTTCCGGGATAGTAACCCCAATAGCACATAGAACTTTGAAAATATGTCGATTGAACGTTAGTACTGAAACGTTATGTTAACAGTGTAAATGTATAGAAATGTCCGCCTGTTCAACGGTTTATTCGACGTTGAATAATGGTTGAGAAGAAAGGACGAAGAAACGGGTTTAGTTGGTCAAAACAGAGCGTGAATGTCGTCTACTGGTATACACACATTTAGTTCCATTTTATCCGTTGCTCTCATCATAATATACTGTGTGAATTTTCCAACAGTAAATAATCCGAGTGGCTGCTGTGGGGTTCGAACACAGAAAATTTCTGCACATCTCGTTGGTAACTCGACGCGTTGACCACTTGTCCAACAATCCACCTGGAGAGGCCACTACTCTTTTACTGTATCGTTCAAATTAAATGTTCGTTGAAATATAGTTTAAAATTAAACCTATTTTCAACATGAAAAATACAGTTTTTTAATTGGATTGGCTTTTAATTATAATGTTTAAGCAATTAAATTAAAAATACAAGCGTGATACGAAATCTAGGACATAGTATGAATGATAGTTGCAAGTACGTCATATTAATGTCGTATCAATGAAATTATATCTTTGTTGAAATATGGTTTAAAATTTAATCTGTTTTCAACATACACATGAGAACATGAAAATTAGTTTGTGTCATTCAATTAGGTTTTAATTATATTTTTTGACATAACATTAGTAAGAAATGCATTAAACAAAATCTATTATACCATAGTTGGAAATAACCTATTGAATACACGTTGTATTAACGTCTTATCAACGCAATGACGTCTTTGTTGCAATATGGTTTAAAAATAAACGTATTTTTTTCAACCGATAACGGTTAATAAACGAAAAGAACCTAAAATCAATGTTGAAAACACGTATGTGTGCTATTGGGGAATCAACAAGGTACGCCATCCTCAGACGTGACCATAGACTTGTTCCATAGTTGCTTCATCGGTTCGGACCATAAATAAAAGTTCAAAGGAAAATGTACTCTGTCTATTAAGGTGACAGCCAAATTCTAGGGTGATGTATTGGGTACGTGCAAAAATTCTAACTGATTTTTGCGTGCATATAGGCTTGCGAACAACAAAAAATGGAACTCAGTTAGGACTGTGGATAGTGACCATTGCAATCTATGACCCTTCGCCATCTTTCTAGTAAGAGACGAATCCCACGCCGATAAATATTCTGAGGTTTCCAGTCGAAAAACCGTTGTACGGCAAGTTTTACAGCCTCTATATCATCAAAGATTTTCCGCGCGAAGGAATTCTGCAAAGCGTGAAACAGATGGTAGTATGCAGGGATCAGGAGAATAGAGAGGGTGAGATAAAAGATCTCAACTAAAGTCTATTAATTTTTGACGGGCGATGAAAGCAGCATATGGTCTGGTGTTATCATAGTGGATGATGACTCCTTGGCGATGGCCGATCCCAAGGCTGCTAGCAGTCTGTCCATAAGTCGACAGTAGAAGGTGGTATTAATGGTTTGATTAGGTTCCAGAATCTTCCAGGGAATTATGCCTTTGACATCCCACCACACACTTCATCGCCTTCTTGGGATGAAGTTCTGGTTTGGACGTCGACGAATCCGATTCAGAAATGCAACACACTTTACGTTCCGCTACAGAGACCACTTCTCATTACCCGACAATGCGTATCAAGAACCGGTCATTCTTGTATAGGAAAAACAAGGAAACAAGTCGAGACACGCCCCTCCTGCTGAGTTACACTCAACTGATGTGGAACTCAACTATAGAACTTTGTGGTGAAACCTAGCGATTCGACTATTCCCCTGTGCACCTGGAATGTTTCTGTTAATTCCTCTACGACTGGATTCGGAGTGTTTTACATTGCTTGGTCGAGATCCTCTTCGGAAAACACTAATAGACGTCCAGACCATGGTTAATGTTGAAAGCTCTTGTCTCCATTCTTGAATTTTCGAAACCAGCAACTGCATGTGCTATCGTCAACTGCATCTTCACCGAATGTTGCGGCAGGATGCGGCTACATTACTGCCTTTATCGAAATCAAAAGTAAACAATGCATGATGCACTCCTTCTCGATCTCCATTTCACCGACACGATACACTGTTCCTGTCTGCTCCTCCACACTCATTGCCTGTGCTTGAGGTTACTCTAGTGATTTCCCGATTACGTGTCTACAGATTCAATCACTGACAGCGCCTCTGCTAACCTGTGATATGTCAGAACGGATAGAAGTTTTGCACTTACCCAATATGTCTATTGCCTCAGATTAACCATTCTAACTACAAGAGAACGAATACAGAGGCATTCCACTTCTTGTTGATATTTTAGTTGAAGAAATTTTCTGCAAATAGTACGAAACGTATGACATAGATATTGATTACCTTTATACGAACACCGGCTGTGTGTTGATATAAGTTAGAAAATCTACAGAAGGAATTTTTTATTGTTTTAGCGGTGAACGAACCCTGCACTTCCAATGTAAAGTGAACTGAACATTTATATTATTAGTACTGCACGGCTTGGACAAAAATTCCTCAAGTAAAACTTCTGCAAGAAGTGAAGTGTTTCTTCACGGGATCTAGAATAAGCCTCTTTCTGTTCAAACCCAAAGAATCAGTCAATCAAAAGATGGTTGTGTCGCCTGGTAGTCTAATCAATACGACACAATTAGGAGACCGGGAATTCGATACCTTATTTGGTGAACTTGCAATTTCGCTACGAATTTTCCAACTAATATTCACACAAAAGACATTAGTGCTAAAGAAAAATCCATCCAGAAAATCTTTCGTTTTCAAATTTATACTTGCAACTTTTGAATTTTGAATTTTATTTTAAGGCCTTTAGGCAACTATGGCTCAGACCGTTGCAACTTTTGAGTTTCACAAAATAATGGCTCAAATAGGCAAGCATTTAAAACAAAAATACTCCCGTGAGTATTTATTTTGTAAAGATCATGCGATAGCATCTGAAATTTTCGAAGCACATAAAAACGTAACGTAATGTAAAAACTAAGTACATCTGGCCACCTTAACTTCCCCCCCCCCCCAACCAAAAAAAAGCAGTTACAATATTTTACCCCATCCCATCACGTTTTATCAGGTGCTAAGAGATGAAGGTAAAAACACTATATGGGTCAGTTCTACAATCGACCGTTAACCTTCCAGTCAGCGCTAAGTTGAGACCAACTCTCATTTTGCGTACTCTGATTGGCCAAAATCAGACTTGGTCTCAACTCAACGCTGACTAGAAGTTTAGCGGTCGATTGTAGAACTGACCCTTAAACTACCATCAACAGGAGTCAAATGAAGGTCAAAGAAAAAATATTGTGATCTACTGTTATCTTAAACTTGTCCAGGTAAAACATTTTTATACAGGTGTACATTTATTGTTTAAAAAAATCTAAATGCAGGGTGGGACAGAAACAATTAGACGATTTAAACTTTGCTCCACGCTCACCTAGTTGTATGTGACATGCTGAAACACACATTGTGTATAGGATGATTCTTAGCGTTCAATCGTCACGGAGCGACGGTCGTGAGAAAACCAAGCGTCTGTTGTGGAAACGTTGCTGAAAACGAGTTTGAAATTGAACGGAACGGAACGGAAAAGTTCCAACACGCAAATCGATTCTAAATTGGGTTAAACACTTTGGAACCTCTGCATCTTTTCTCAACAAGAAACCTTCTGATGGTTCTCGAACAGCATGAACGTCCGAAAATGTGCAACAAATGAGATTGGCATTTCAGCACAGCGCCCTGGTCGTCGTCATGAGGATGTAAAAAAAAAAAGAATCCCTTCTTAATTGTAGCAGCCTTTTCACCGTGATTTCATCCAATTCAAAATGTTGCTTAGAAGCAGACTCAATTACAGTATCAAAATCATTGTTTCTAAAGCATGTTTCAACGCAAACGCTTGGTGTTCTCGCGATATAATCAATGTTCTATAGCAATTAAAGGCTATGTCACTCTACACACTATCGTGAACTACCTACAACTACGTAGGCAATGCGCGTAATTATTACTGTTCTATCATGTACCATCCTGTTTTATAAATAATCAATAGCCTCACTAAACAGCGCATTGATATTTAGATAGATGTGTATGAAATATTAACAACTTTGAAATAAGAAAAAGTTAAATCTTACCGACACATCTGGTTCTGGCTCCCTCTTCACTCCAACGACCTTTGCCCTCACATTCCCTCACACTTGGCCCCTTCATAGCAAATCCTTCGTCACACACATACTCACATGTTTCTCCATATTTCTGCTTAACAGAGCCACACTTGGCTGGTTTAACGCTGCCGAATCGAATCTTTCGAAGAGGCGGACAAAATATGGCTATTAAAAAAAACATAAATAGAAATAACTATCCTGGCACACTTAAAAGAACATTAACACACCCACAGTTTACATTAGACAGTTGTACAAGAATAAAATCTTTTAATATATTACCAAATGTAGTGTAATCGTAACAAGATGTTTCTTTTTATATTATCTTTATTCCTATTCCTCGGTTTTAAAACAAAAATGATTAAAATTGTCCCGTTTTATTTTTCTGGAACAGAAACCATCAATTTGTATCACCAACAGGTAGCAGGTCACAACATTACTAGAGAAAAAATAACTGACCTTAAAACATCAATTACTAAGACTGTTAGACTGCAAAATTGTACTATATTATAAATATTATTATAAAACAGCAATTAATAAAATGAAAAAGCAATGGATGGGCATAATTAGCCAAGTCCGCGCTAGATTACAAAATACGAATACGTATTATTCGTATGTTGTAGTCTAGCGCGGAAATGGCTAATTATGCCCATCCATTGCGCGTTCGTTTTAATAATTGATGTTTTATTATAATATTTATAATATAATATAGTTTTACAGTCTAACAGTCTTAATAATTAATGTTTTAAGGTCAGTTATTTATTGGTTGCTATGTTTTGTGTCCAACATAGCTGTCAGTCACTCTCAACTCTCTTGTCACTGTCGCATTTGATGTTGTTATCACAGTTGATTTTGAATTTTCATAATGTAAAACTATTATATAAATCACTACAACACTTAATAACACTACTGCGTAAATTTTCTTGAAGGAGAGGTCTAAAAACTTTGGAATGTTGTAAAAAATACACAAGAGATTTCAGCAGCTTTCTTCTAGTAAGCCGCCATCTTGCTAGACTCAATACGAATACAACATTACTAGAGCGCATGCTCGACGCGTTTGTTTGGAAGTGAGCAAAATGACGTCAGAAGGTTGAGAGCTGTTTCCGGTTTGCTGAATTCAAGATTAAATACCTGAATTTGTACATATCGACATGCTAACATTTTGTGATTGTTGTGGTGAAGTGCAATATCCTAATATTTTTCAACATACAACGACCTAAATGGGTACAAGGGCAAAAAGTAGAGGTCTTCCAAAGATTCTTCACTTAGCAGCTGAGTTTTTGGAGGTCATCTTTCTACTAACCCAAAGTACCATAAATTAGACCAGACCAGGACCAGCTGAATTCAAGTCTTCTCAAAATAGAACTTTTCTAATAATTGTTCATGAAACCGAACAATGGATTGAGAGTCTGGTGGTCTTTATCCGTATTGTTGTCTGAATCAGAGATGCATCCAGGATTTTGGTGACGAGGGGGACAGACATTTTCGATATATTACCGCTAAGTTAATTTTTTAAGTATAAATTTATCATATCTATATATCCCCTCCTATTGCTGGAATATGACACCAATGTCCCCAAAGTCACATTTATAGATAAATTAGATTTGTTGGGAAGCAAATCGAAGCTTTATCTGACTAGGGAAGCTTACGAACCAAGTTCCGGTGATTTTCACCGGACTAGTTCCAAAAGAGAGGGGACAGGGTAGGTAGTGAGATTATTTTTTTCGGAGCAGGAGTGTGAGAGGCAGGAGAACGGGTTAAGGGTGAACTGGTGCTTCGGTCCAGTAAAACTGTACCCGTTTCCTTTTGCCAGTTTTTCATAAACGAAAGCAGAGAATGAAGTGTAACTTACCATGATTATAGGTAATGCTGTTTTACACTAGAAGCGACTAGTGTGAAGCACCGTCAGTGTTGCCAGCTGTAGACATTCACAGTGTTGCCAGAATATTAAAAGCCCAAAAATATCGGTGAAGGCAGGGAGTATAACGATGAAGTCAACGTCATTTACTGACAAAGTATAGTTTATTCTAGTGCTGTGTACTACTTCGCCAATACTATTTTGATTTCAGTGGTAATAAGCGAAATCACCAGGAATCCTGCAATAGTCATCAGGAAATTCGAGTTACGTGCAATTTATATGCAGACTGTCAATGAGTAGATGATTCAGACAAAGCGTGTTGTTACAATGAGCACATCTCATGAATGAAAAAGCACTGCACTGATCTGATGAACAAACTTCAGAGCCAACAGTGTCACAGCAGTACTGCATCGGCGTCCTGAATGGTTCCGGTTCTTCGTCCAGATATCCTGACTTGTACCATGCATACTTGTTCATGTCTCGAAACATTGGGGACGAAAACTGATAATGAGTGAAGGATTGGAGACGAATGAAGTTGTCCCGATGCCAGATGTTGAACTCTTCGGTCGGGATAATGGCATCAGTCACGAACTTAACAAATGCTTTATACGAGCGGAAGAAATAGACATCCAGTGGCTGAATGAGTCCTGTGCATCCTGGTGGAATCAAATGCCATTCAAATTCACTAATGCTTTCTGGAATTTTTGATTTGATTAACACTTCATCCGTATTGGCTGACCACGAATCAAGAAATAGAAGCATGGGTTCGTATAAAGTAGACACACTTGGCCAGAATACATTGGTCAGCATTATCTTCTGATCTTTTTTCATGTTAGCAGAGCCAGAAGCATAAGACATAATATTTGATGGATCAGCTGGTTTGCTTTGAGGACATTTCCGGGTGGATTCTGCACAAAGCATGTACATCGGCGAATGTAGATCTCCGTCCATTGAGATTACAGGCATTATCATGTATGAGTGCGTCGTTGCCGATGTAGATTCTACAGTTGCATATACTCGTTAATGCCCATTGGTCGAAGTGTTCGTCCTGAATGCATTTCTTTCTCGAAACGACTTTGATCTGTGTTCAGGATCTGTTTGGGAACCAAATGCTGTTCGATGAACAAGGATTTCATTTTTCTGACGAATTCATCTGATTTCCGCTGTATATCCTCCTCTTTTGAGGCGCAGCTCTTTGACACTTTATGAGTAATTGATCACAAGACGATCCTGTTCCTTTTCTTAAACTTGTAAATCCATGAATCTGATGCCTTGAAATTCCGTTTATCATCTGAATCAACCTGGCGTTTGATTTGCAAAGCCCACTGTCTGATTTTTCTGTCGTGAATTATGGCACTGCGTGCAGACCTTTCTTTGAAGTGCTTAAACACTCTGGTGTTTATAGTACTCATCTTCACGCGCGACGTCATCTTTTCTCGCGATCATTCATAGTTCTGCAGCACGCCAATCGATTTAATCTTTAAAAACTTGGATCAAACAGATGCCAGAGACCTTCTCTTTCCTCCAACTGTGTTTGTCCAGTACTGGAATGCCCGTTCTTTGTATTCTTCTGACAGTTCGCTGATTCCTTTCTTCTTTCTTTCCGGTGACGGAACATACGATGAGCTACTGCCTTGAGATGACGGTGTTTCTTCTTCATCCGACACTTCCGGCACATGTTGCGTTGATATGGCTTGCGATGTCATGTCGATATCCCCATCACCATTTTCACGATCAGTTGAGTCAACATCCAGGTCTGAAGCGTCCTCATATGTCAGATATTCACACCGCTCAACGATCACTCGTTCATCCAATAACTCGGCACATATCTGGTCGAACATTTCCCGATCTGCAATGGATGGTGCGTCATCAGATGTGCCAAATTCCTGAATCAGCAGGCGAATGGCCACTTTCGGATTCATCCTGAAACGACAAATAAAAGAAAACATTAGAATCCCTATAAAAATGAACAACAGGTTTATCAGCACTCCATAAGATTTTTAATATTTCATCCAATAAATATTTTTATAGACACAGAAAAGGAAATGTGAAAGCAAGAAAGTAGGAAAGAACTTCGTTTTAGCGTACGTGTCCACTGAGAAAGGAAAGAGAGAAGAGAGGAGAGCGAGTGCCTATAACAATGGACTCAACAGCATTTGATGACCAATTATCATATATTTTCAACTAATATCTTGATTTTATTTGTAATTCGCATCATTGCTGTTTTGTGTTATTTTGCTTTCTTTTTGTGCTTATTACAATAGTATTGGCGAAGTAGTACACAGCACTAGAATAAACTATACTTTGTCAGTAAATGACATTGACTTCATCGTTATAGTCCCTGCCTTCACCGATATTTTCGGGCTTTTAATATTCTGGCAACACTGCGAATGTCTGCAGCTGACAACACTGACGGTGCTTCACACTAGTCGTTTCTAGTGTAGAACAGCATTACCTATAATCACGGTAAGTTACACTTCATTCTCTGCTTTCGTTTATGAGAAACTGACAAAATAAAACGGGTACAGTTTTACTGGACCGAAGCACCAGTTCACCCTTAACCCGTTCTCCTGCTCCGAAAAAAATAATCTCACATTCTGACTTCCTATCCTGTCCCCTCTCTTTTGGAACCAGTCCGGCGAAAATCCCCGGAACTTGGTTCGTAAGGTTCCCTTGTGAGATAAATTGTTGAAGTAATGCTATATAAATAAATTATTTTGCCTTGAGGGGGAGGCGTGCGCCCCCGCGCCCCTAGGTGGATCCGCCACAGGTCTGAATTTTCTTTGTATGGTAACAGGAGGATATGGGTTATGTATTGGTCTAATGGAGACATCAGGCATCTTGAAAATGTTACTGTTCTATCTGTTCGACTGCATGTAGACTTTCTCCTCCCCTTCATTGGAAATAAGAGTACACCTCGAAATGTGTTGATTTGTGCCAGTTAATCCCTAATAACATTGGACACTTACAGTAGACTTGCAACCAGTTCAACACGTCAAGTATGCAAGTTTACAAACAACTTGACATGACACTTTGCAAACCTCTTTAAACTTGAAACAATTGACACTTTACAAATTTGCAGCAAGTTTGTCCTGGTACACTTGCTGCAAGGATACAAGTGTGGAATGTCATGGTTTGTACGTTTGCAGTAACTTTAGATCAAGTTAACAAGTATCTTATTTGCACTTCAAAGTTCGCAGCACGTTTACTTTAAGTAAAACAAAAAGCAACTTTGACATAAGCTAGAATCAAGTCACGTGAATACTTGATTCTATTAGGGATTTCTTCAATTAGAAACATAAGCATTACATTCGTTTGTGTACTCAAAATTTTACCTTATATATTGCCTATGCGGCCTGTTCTTATTTGTAAAAATATAAAAAAGAGCTTAAAAGAATAAGTTTCTACGAAGTCTAATTATATAGCTGCAATATAATAAAAGTAAATCCTTAATGGGAATAAGGTCAGAGTAATTTATGATATTTCGTTCTGCTATGATATGTATCAGCGTATACCATCTACATTCGTTTAATTTATTTATTCAATTTAACAGTTACCACGGTGAGATTATTCTTCTAGTTCCAGGTGAACGGGAACAAAATAGTCAGAAGGTGAAGAAGGTGTAACTACATGATGTGCGTCAGTATGTTGTCGCTATCTTTTGACTACTATAATAATTTCGTAGAAATGCGCACATAGTGCAGAGTTAATTTGAGTAGAGCGTTGGTCTCTTTGTGCAGCTCTTGAGTAATATGAGTTCTGACTTATGTTTTCAAAAGCAAGATGGGAGTTTGTCTTCCTGATGTATGGAGTAAGTCCTATCATACAATATAGATTTGTGATGTACTTAGCAAGCAATTCTTATATAGAATTGTACCTGATTGTTAACTGATACAATGTTTGATAGTTGGGCGAAAGTCTAAACTATCTTCTTGTTTCTCCTTCTGTCAATGTACAAATTGTACATATAATTTCGTTGTCATTGCCTCAGTGGAATATAAGCATTGTGTGTTTTTCTTCTTTCTGTTTTTCTAAAATTAAGTTATTTTATTCCTATATATATTAATAGAAACACGAATCAAAGGTTAATACAAACATGGTCTCCACTTAAAAATTCATATACTTAGCGTATACCCTGTGAAAAATTTAGGACTATGACTATCACCCTATCGTATAAACATTTTCCTACTTACGTTTACAGAAAGCTTGCAATCCGTCCCACACAGCAATGGGTAAACAGACCCTCTTTGATGATCCGACCAGAGAATAACCAGGTTTGCAGCTGAATTCGCATTCTGTATCGATTGAATTGTCCAATTTGCTACAAGTGACATTTCCATTGTTGGGTACTTTCAAAGATGGACATGACTTCACTGCAAAACAGATTCAGTATTGGTCTTAACATGGAAATCAAATTACTACAATGTTACAAAATAATTAACGTTCTATTTAATTATATAATTATAATAATATAATAAATATAAAATGTATTACAATTATAATAAATTACATATATAATATAAATTATATATAACCCAAATATATGTGACACAAAACTGTCATACTTTGTACAAAGAAACCTTGGACTTCAACGTATCCATGTACAAAATATTGTGTCACATATATTTAAAGGTATATATAAAAGATTACCTCGAACTTTCTGTTGATCGACAATCTCATTTGTATCTCCTAGCTTCTGAAGCTGACATATATTATAAATTATAGTATAATAAATTATAACATAATATATTATCCTCAAACAAAGTAACATATATTTTTATCCTAGCATATTCAGAATATCAAGTTGAGTAGTTGCTTTGTCTGGAAGATAAATGATTTTCCACTTTGTCATTGTAAACTAAAATATATGTGTTCAATTAAAATCGAGAGAATCTTTTTGAATTATCTTGTATTTATTGATTGTATTTAGCAAGAACACTAAAAATAAATTTATGAAACAAGTAAAAAGATAAATAATGAAAACTAAAAACTTACTGACACATGTAGCGTCCTCTCCAGACCAGGTTCCGTTCTCCTGACACAAGCGAATACTACTGCCAACCAATTTGTATCCAACATTACATCGAATGCCACAAGCTGCGTTGAACACATTCTCACAAGAATTCTTGACGAAGTAGCCCTTTTCAGGTGGATCCAATTTAGGACATGTGATTACTGGAAAATAAAATCTTATTAATTATTCAATCCGAATCTAATCACAAATTATACTGGTTCAAGAACGTCTCACTTTGGGATAAATCTAACTTGAAACTTTTCATCTATAATATTTATAAATTGCCTGTAGAATCCCGTGGTAGAATCCTGTATAGTAAAGAGGTAGAGGAAATTAGTTTTCAAGCATACCCGCACCTTTTGGAGTACTGGGCACAAGTACACAGTGTTTCCGTTCCTACAAGAAAACAAGTAAGTGAAGTACTGCTGAAAACATACGAAATGCTAACGAATTTCCGCCCTGGCCTTCCCTATACCCGAAAAAGTGCTTGGAAGTAGTTGCTTGCATGAAAAAAAAAGAAAATGAAATGAAGGAATGAAATTGTTAAAAACAGAATTTAAAAAAATCTTAGAACACGAAACTGGGTGCCTTCCTAATACCAATCCGAAAATACTAAACCACGGTTTTCAGACTGCTTCAAATACTAAAATCATATACAAAATATAATATACACAGGCACCTAGAATATTATTGAAATTGTATAGAAACTATTAACTGTTCATGCTGAATATGTACAGCTCCCCTAAAAGGTCTCACAACAACAAACCTACTTCTGTGTCTAAATAAGATATATTGTGTCCCGTGACCGTACTATTTCAAGCTCACCATGAATCAGAATATCGTGGTTGCGCCGTCAAAACCTCGTACGTAACATAATTTTCAAAAATGAGATTTTCCTGTTATAGTGTTTAGAAAAGTTCTATCTTCTGTTCTGCCGAAACACTCTCCCAATGAAAACGCTTGTTACACAATTCCAAAGAATCACAAACTTTCGTGTTCAAATGAATTTTTGCAACAGTTTGTTTTTTGTGTGTTTCCTGAACATTTTTTTTTATTTCAGATGACAATGTAATGACGATATATGCTTCCTGTGTTATAATCAGATTTTACCCCTTAATTTTCATATTACTGCTGTGGGAAACATTGTTTTAAACAGTTATATCAACTGCAAAAACATAGTTTATTTTTCGTATGTATTAGCTAAAATAATTACGATTTCTGTACAAGCGATTAGAGTGAGTAGCCAATTGAAACACATGGTGTTTCGTTGTGTACTTTTATTACGTGTTGTAACACGTGTTTCAATTGGCTATTCACCCAAATCGCAAGCAACGCAAGCGGGCTTGAAATGAGCCCATACACACCAAATATATATAATATTTCCACATGTTTTTAATTTACTTTATTCAGAAGATAATCGTTCTTCGTGACTGCTGAAAAACTTTTGAATCACAAACAATTGTACGGAACGTGATGTTCAGTTGTTTATTTTAACCTATTACACCTGTCAGGTATTCATGGCTTGCGCGCGCATGTGCTGTCATCAATTTCGGGTCGCTAGAAGTAGATCCGTCTACCGCATCTAGATGCATGTCTTTGTACGATAGTCGATCACTCCAGTTATAGTATTAACGCCCATAAAATTTATTTTATCTTATCCAGTTATAGTTACGTATATGACGATGGTTTTAACCAGATATAGAAATAGAATAGAGAGAACTTTCATGATGTCACAAATGAAGCCAAATTTACGTTTCAGCAGCAGCCATCCATGTTGTGTGGCCCCATTAGAGTCCCTCTGTACCAAGTACTGTGGGTAAGCTGGTTACCGTTTTGAACGCACATTTCTGTCGTGTGACTACAATGTACAGCACAACACATCTGGGACATTTTCAAGCATTTTACAATTGTCAATTCTCTACGAAATAGCTGTCTTTTCGAACAATGATAGCTATTTTGGAGGTTTCATCTGACATGCGTGCTTCTCATAAATAACTTTCTTTCCCCGTTGAAACTCTAACACACACGAGGCAGCAAAAGCGCCTAACCTGCCTCACGCAAATAGCAGGATCAGAACAAAATAAACAAGGTTTCTCCCAAAGAGGGAAATTTAAAATTTAAAAGCGTGGAAATACACTCAGTAAGTCACTCAGTGAGAAACACATAAGGAGTTAACAGAACATGACACATGGACTGGAACCTGGATAGCTATACCTCGAAGTATCAAGGTCACTCAAAAGCTAAGAACAGATTCACCAGCCATGGACATGGCCCACTGCTTACCCTCGCAGAAGACATTTCAACTACTGTACCTCTCAGGACACCAGTATGAAACGCTGAACGAAAGAGTTAGGACGTCAAAGTGCTAGTATATAGAGACCTTAACATGAGATTATTAAAATAAAAGGATATTCATATTTCAACTTCATTCACACATTCGACGACGACGAAAACGACGAAGAAGCAGAAACTAAGAAGGCAAGGGAAAGAGAGGGGGTAAAGCTCACACGCCAATCCGCCAGACGAGAAAGATCGAAACAAAAGATCCACTAAGAGAAAAGAAAACTTGACTGAGTAGCAATAACACTGAAAATCATTATTCAGAGATGGAGTCCGTAAACTACAGTTTATCCTAGGCACTCCTAGCAGTATAAAGCACGCAGGCAAAGCCATCGTAAATCAGCATGACTCCCATGCCTCGCGTAAAGAAAACAAAAACGTTAAAACTGAGAACTGGCATACTCATCCCGCCAAAAGAACGGACCAGAAACTACAGTAGAGCCCGTAGCCAAAGCTTTCCTCCAGTGACATTCCTCATCTCTCACCAGAAAGAAATAAGTCATTACGTGAACCACTCAAGTAACTAAAACTTCACCTATTCCCTAATTAACATGAAACCACACGTGCGCATATGGAACCTACCTGGTGCACACACACTCCAAATGCTCTGGTAAGACCCTAACCTCAAAGTCAATAAACTACCTAGTATCGACATCACAAGAGGAAATCAAGCTCAACGGAGCGACAAGGAAACCAGAGCCGAGCATCGAACAAGGAAATATATTTTCATATTAACTGTCAACAAACCATACCCATTCCAAACTGAAATCTTAAACCAATCAATATCTGGTGGTAGATGACGATTTGACTCCAGTCGTTCAAAGCCACTGTAGTTTATTGTTGTATGACCACATATTTCAATTTATTAATTTCATTATTTTCTTAAAGTTTTGTGCATCAGTGTATTTAGTTTGTAAGACATTTGGTTTATATTATGAAATAATTACTGATCGTAAAGATATGGTTTATTAAAGCATGTAAATGAGAAAACGCGAATAAATTTAGATAAAAGAAATAATCCATGTGCACTAACTTTAAGTAAAGAAAAATATATAGTGATATATTTCTCACAACGTATAACGTTAAAACCTTGCATTTGAGAAAACGAAAACTTATTGCAGATTCGACAATAACTGAAAATAACTTAAACTACATGTATAAAATTAGCTACTTAAAAGCTAAGCATATAAAGAAAAGTAAGAAAACCTCTTTATTGTATTGTTTATTTTTGTAAAAAGAAACGTTGTTTTAAAACTTGGACACACAGAGTAGCACATGTGCTAAAGCAACAGATACAATATTTACTCTGCAAAAATAGTATACCGACTTCTGATAAGATATTAACAGTTCTTCAAATTCACAGACAGTCGTATAAAGTGCGTTAAATCAATTTCGGAAAATATTATTCGATTTCAGTTTATATCAGTCCAAAATTATAGGTTTTTGGTATTAACATTAACTTTATATATCTATTTTCGATACACAAGATAGACAGTAACTTCTTGAATTTAAGCTCAGATACCGGTACAGCCATTCAGAAATTTAAAGTTTATGTTAGAAATATGTATCATTATTGGCTCTGATTTTCGAAACGTCAACCATTGAATTTGCATAACGAACATAGATACAAAAAAAACATCAAACATACGTTATAATTTCATACAGGGGCCTGCTCCACTATAAGCACTTTTGCATTATGAATTTAATAATCAGTACTATCAGGTTATCATTTTCTTACAATAATATGCAGTGCAAGGGTTATCGGAAACATTCTTCACATGTATAAAAGAAAGTTATATTTTTGTTCCTTGCTGTAATGTATATTATGGCCCCAAACTAAAAGCAAGTAGGAAGAATTATAAAGCGGCTGGAGACCACAGACTACGACCGACAAGGCTCGAAAAATATAGGCAAATCAAGCAGCGATATGAAAAAGAAGTTTACAACACCAAAAAGAAGACCTGGAGTAAGTTTGTGGAAGAAAATCTTAGCACGGATGTGTGGGGTATGCCCTACAAAATAGTAATGAACAAAATTAAAACTAAAGGAGTATTCAACACGCAAGAGAGAAGACGGATCATATACAAAAGCCTGGAAGGAAACAAGGAAATATTATTTACAAAATTATTCCCAGATGACAACATAAATGAGGATAATGAAGAAAATCAGATAGTTAGAAATGAAGGCATATCCAGGACACTAACATAGTCTTGAATCCACCAGTGATAACAAATGATGAAGTTGCATCCGCAATAAAATCAATAAAAACAAAAAAAGCACCTGGTCCTTATGGAATTAAAGGAGAAATATATAAACATTCTATGGAAATTTGGACACCTTACCTGACGAGACTTTATAACGAATGTCTGAGGCAAGGAAAATTCCCTAAACTGTGGAAGATTGCAAATCTGGTGGTGCTACTCGGGAGATGATAAGGGAGATGATAAACCTCGGTCGAATCCTAAATCGTACAGACCGATTTGTCTACTTAACATTATCAGCAAGATTTTCGAAAGAGTTTTAGCATAAAAAATAAACGAAAAAAGAGAAAACATACAAAACTGTATACTACAATATGGCTTTCAACGAAGAAAGTCAACCTAGGATGCGATCAACGGAATCTGTGATTCTATAAATAATCTTAAACACGACAACTGTATGTAACAGGAATTTTCTTTGATATAGCAGGCAATTTTGATAATGTTTGGTGGCTAGGAGTACTAAATGAGCTTAATAATTTAGGAATAAATTCATCTGTATGGATGGTTCTAAGAAATTACTTTCAGGATAGACAAATAAAAATAGACACAGCTTAAGGCACCATTGCAAAATCACCAACTAAAGGATGCCCCCAGGGATCTGTGCTGGGCCCAATTATTTGGGATATAATGTTTCAGCCATGCCTACAAGTGCTAAATAGTATGGAACATGTGGAAAGGGTCGTCGGATACGCGGATGACCTGGCGGTAGTTATCAAAGGAAATAGCAGAAATGAGATCCAAAATAGGGCAAATGAAATAATAACAATGGCGTCATGGTGCAAAAATAATAAATTAACTATATCAGCAGAGAAAACTAAATATGTTCTATTTAAAGGAAACATGAACTTCAACAGAGGTCCGATCATAAAAGTAAACGGTACAACAATTAAAAGAGTAAAGGAATTTAAATACTTAGGCGTAATTTTAGACGAAAAGCTTAAATTAAAGCTTTAAATTAGATTTTAGATCCCACGTAAATACAGTAAAAAATAATGCAATAAAAGTTTCTCATAAAATTGTAAATATAGTAACCAAGGAATTTAAAGTACCTATGAAAATAATAAGGATATACCATAACGTCATAATCAGATCCGTAGTAGGATATGCCGCCAGCGTCTGGAGCCACCGGATGGATGATGTGAAACAACAAACAATCAAACAGAGCACAAAGACAGCTACTACTGACAAGTAAAGTACCCGAAGTGAGGACTCGAGTTGCTCATCAAGTGATACCTTAAATTGAAGCTAGTGACGAGTATAGTACACCTGTGAAATCCTAGCTGCAGAGCTCCAGTAACAACAAGGTTATGGCGGGTCAAAGTTCAAATAGAAAGCGAATTTAGCTGCTTGTGATGTCCATGTTTTGCTGATTATCCCGATGGTAATACGTCGTACTTTGCTCCCAATTTATGTAATGTGTAGAATGATATTCCTCTCTCTGCCTGATATCCCGCTTTCTTTTATTCGTGTATGAATGTCCTTGTGCATGTTTGCTCCTGTTATTGATGTCAATAAAAGGTCTTTTTTCTTTCCGTTCCAGAAAATGGAAGCAGGTGCTATCGTTCATGCTCTGTATGAGAAATATGGATTTGTTAATAGGAGAATGAATAGGTATGAAGATTCATTGTACAAACAAATAGTGGAGATACTTGAGGACAAGATGGAAATCATAGAAGAAGTTAGAACTCTTGGATTTGTTGGTGACAGTGATGAAAGCGATGATGGAGACTACGGTGATGACGTCTTTGATGAGGAAATGCCAAGTACATCGCAAGGTTCTCAAACACATCAAGAGTCTCCGACACCTGTAGCTTCTTCAGGTGAAGAATATCAGCCTTCGCCAAAAAAACAAAAACACATCTAGGACGATGATTATAAAGAAGCAGCTTACATGTTTTGGACACACAATGAGAACCCGGAAAACAAACGAAGGAAATTTTAATCTGTCAAGTCACAGTATAGATTAATTCAATCGAAAAACACCATCTTTGAATATGAGAAAAAAAAGGCAAAAACCCAGTTATAAGAAACTTAATGCAGCAGTTCACGATAAATTCAAAGAAATGGTCGAGAGATGTGCAATTATACACGACAGGACTCTTCGCTTTTGGGCTCTTCAGATAAGTAAAGAGCTAGATCCGGATAATACTCTAAAATTCAAGGCATCTCGTCACTGGCTGTCTAATTTTAAAAAGAGAAACAATATCGTCAGTCGTTCTATCACGCATAGGGTTAGCAAAACGTGGAAATCAAAAGAGGCTGAATTAAATCACTTATCTACGACATTTATTACGTCCATGAAAGAACTTATGTTACTAGAAGACCTGAATCCTCGTCAAGTATTCAATGCTGATCAAAGTTGATTTGACAAGGAACTCCATGTATACAGGACTCATAGGACTAAAGGTACGGTGGTTGTAAGAGGTGCATTTGGATCAGTCAGTGCTACTACTCATTCATATATGATCATGCCGGTTATTTCCATAGATGGTGAAATATTCCGTCCGATGTACGTTCTTGTATCCGAATCCAGTGGTCAATTTCCAGGAAATAAGCAAAAAGATCCCGATAACATAGTGTCCCATCCAGGAAAGACTGCAAACATGAACAAAAGTGATTTAAAAGAGTTTTATTCTGTATTCTGGAATAGCCTGCCTGCCGATCGTGATAAAGTCTTGCTTTTGCTGGATTCATGGAGTGCAAATAAGGATGATAACGTATCAAATGAATTATGCCCTAATCATATAACACTGTTCAAACGTTTAATTCCTGGTGGATGCACTGGTTTCATCCAACCACTTGATGTTTACTTCTTCCGTCCATAAAAATCATTTATCAGGTTCATTACTAACACAGTTATCGCTTCCTCGGAAATTAATCTCTGGCATCGGGATAACATTTTACGAATGCAGTCCTTCACTCTCTTCCAATTCAGCGCCTCACGATTTCGCAACATGATCAGGTTTGCGTTTTACAAAAGCGGCTACGTGTATGAGGAGCCCGAGCCCTGGATTTCTCCATTGGATTATTGTTTTGATTCTAATATACGTGACGAGTGTTCGAAGACCTCATGTGAGAACATCTCTTTTGTCAAGTGTGTTCATTGTGAGCAAAGTATCTGCTTATCACACGCCTTCATTGACGACTTACATATTGATTGTATCAATGTGTAGTACTTTGTACGTTACTCTTTTCTTCAAATGAATCGCATTTCAATTCAAAACCATGTCCTTCTGACTTTTGTTCTGCCTTTCGTTGTGTGACTTGTTTCAATACAATTCGCTTTCTCTTTGAACTTTGACCCGCCATAACCTTTTTATTTCTGGAGCTCTGCACCTAGGATTTCACAGGTGTACTATACTCGTCACTAGCTTCAATTTAATGTATCACTTGATGAGCAACTCGAGTCCTCACTTCGGGTATTTTACTTGTGAGACTCGTACAGGAGCGTACAGAACCACTCCAAATCGCAACCGCGACCATGCCCATGCACCCACCTGCAAATTAAAAGAATGGGCGCCGCGTACTGGCTCAAAAAAGGAAGGCAAGACATGATACAGCAGATAATACATCAACAAGCGGAAAACAGAGGGAGGACAAGCGGATAATATACCTAAAGCAAGACGAACTCATAGTATTCTTCCAGACTTGGCTGAGAGGATGAAGATGCAAGTGGAAATAGAGGGAGGCCTGCTACATCTAATAACTGGTCACGACCCGTACAGGCAGATGCTCAGGGATCTTGGACTCGTCGAGGATAACCTGTGCAGCGTCTGTGGTGTGATTTCAACCCCAGACCATGTGGTGTTAAGATGCGGAGAAACAGCCCAAGTAGTGCAAGAACAACGAGCACTTCTGGGGGACAGGACAGTCGCAGAAGCTCTGCGAAATCCAGAGCTAGTGGAAGCCCTCCGGGAAATAGCGACAAGAGTGTCATCTTATCACAGGAAGGGATTTGTGGAAGGAGATCGAAGTCTCAGGGCGCGGCGTCAACCAAACTTCCCGGTGCGTAGCGACCGCGACAACCACGTCGTCCGAGATCGACCGCGAACCAGAACAACACGTCTGACAAAAAAAATATTTGCACAAAGTAAAAGATTTGATTAATTGGAATATTTGTGTGACTGCTGGAAACCAGTAGCAAATCAGTGCGTTGCTGGAACCGCAGCAACAGACGCTGTATAGTTGGTGTTGAGTAGTGAATGTGTGGTGATGGGAACCAGGTGAAATTAATACCGTGAGTGCGTGCGAATGTGAAGTGAAAATATTAAGACGTGTGTGTGGCTGAGGAAACCGCATCTATTCTCCATTAGAAGAAGACAATCCCATGAGTGAGTGAGAGAAGAGTGAATGAAAGACGGAAATGAAACAATTTAACAACTAGATGAAACAACAGAGTCACTAAATAGAAGAAAGAAGAAGAAGCCCTCCTGTGATGGCTAGTAAGACAAGCCAAAAGGGAGAAGAAGAAGAAGAAGACTACTAATCATTTGCTTTCTTTTTCTTATATCTTTGCAGGATATGAAATACCAGAGGAAAAGAAGAAGAAGCTACTCAAGTTATGTGATGTGTGTCCTGTCATGTCTGTGTCGTCTAAATGTGTTTGTATGTTCTTTTTGTAAAGTAAAGTATATACGTAGGTAGATAGGGACTCCCCCATCCCAGGAACAATTTCCAACTAGGATCCAAGACCAGAATTACCTTTGGATGCCTGGTCCAAGACCGTCCCGCAACACCAGCTGTCTCGTCAGAAGGAACACAGGGGATTCTTGAAATGCCGGAATCCCGGCAATCCAACAATCCCTAGGGACAAGCCTGCCCCAGGTTAAGGAGTATTAAGATGTACGTGTTGCACGCCTCCAAAAGTGCACACCTTAATCTGTGCAAAGCATGCTAAGAGGCAGGGGTGGAAGGTGGGCCCCACAAATAAAAAACAAATATTATTAAATAATAACAATTTAGCAACAATAACTACTATTAAATAACGCTAAAATTATTTTTGTCCATCTCTACAATGTACAGCACAACACATTTGGGACACTTTCAAGAAATTTTCACTTGTCAGTAGTTTGCGACACAGCTTTCTTTTCGAACAATGATAGCTATTTTGGAGGTTTCATCTGATGTGGGTACTTCTCATTAGTAAGGGCTGATTTTCATATAAGCTTGCAATTTGGGTGAGTAACCAATTGAAACATGTGTTGGGGCTGATTTACATGAAAGCTTGCGTTGCTTGCTTTGCGTGCGGTTTGGGTGAATAGGCAGTTGAAACACATGTCACAGTTACCTTACAATAAAACACGTGTTTTAATTGGCAACTCACCCAAATCGCAAGCAACTCAAGCTTTCATGAAAACCAGCCATTTAGGTAGAACACGTAATAAAGCACGTTTCAATTGGCTACTCACTCTAATCGCAAGCAACGCAAGCTTGTATGAAAATCAGCCATAGCTTCCACTTCGCATAAGATTGAGACTGCAATACTCGGAAAAGAGGGCATCTAAATATGGGGCTAATCAATGTGGCGGCAGGGCCTCGTCCCTTCCGTCTCTAGGCTTCATTCCCCTCGCCCACAAAACAGCCTTATGCTCTCTCTATTTATATTAACTCTATGGTTTTAACTAAAGATTTTAGAACAAATTCTTTACATCGTTCTATTTTGATATAAACTACTTTTCTTATGATAGTCTTAAATAAATCGATCAGAGAATTATTTACGTATACAATTAATGTCTTCTCCTCACATTGTTGACAATAAACGTGAATACTAGAATTCAAAGAACAAAGTGGAAGCCATAGTGACAACCATCGAGTTCTACGTAACGATACTGGAGTGACTGCCTGCCTAGTGTCGAAAGATAGACACCTAACAAACTAACTCTATGGCTTATGGAACTCGCAAGTTCATCGCCGCAGTAACAAACGTTCACCATTGGATTCTACAATGGGCAACCAGTTTTCATCACAAACACCTACTTTTCGAAGACCTGTTCTAATATTGTCCACCTGTTAATATTTTGTAACAGGTTGGAAGTAACGAGATTCCGCGGTAATTATTACAGTCCGATTTGTCGCTTTTTTTTTTAATCTGAACTATTTTTTAATTTTTCATTCCTTTGGAAGCTACTCCTTCCTCCATATAGCACTTGTCCATTTATGTAGTTCCTTGTTTAGTGCCTGCTGTTCCTCTCGCTTTAATTAATTGGGCTGGAATAAACCTGAAATTTTTCAACATTTCGATCTCGATCTCACTAGGTTCGGGAATCCACGGTTCCGCGGTATGGTATCAAATTCCTCTGCTTGTTTCCCGTTGTGTACATTAAGAAGTTTATAGAAATAACTTTAGACACATTGACAATTTTGCAGACAGCAGAGCAAATGTGTAAAATTTTGTGTCCACTTCCAGTCTAATCCAATGTGGAGCAAATTTTCAGTTCTAACTCAATTTTATACACTGCTTATCGCTGTGCGTATCGTTTTTGGATTTCAGTCTTAATTCCTGAGGTATTCATGTAATAGCTGTATACGGTACTCTGAATGTTAAAGAAAATAACATTCACATTTTTTTTGCAAGAATTAAGACATAAATTTTAAAAAAACTGGCCGCACAAGAATATCAAGCATAAAAACTGAGTTAGAACCGAAATTTCAGTCCATATTGGTTTAGACTTTAAGTGGACAAACGAGATTAATGGTGGGTCTAGATTAAGCCAAATTTGTATGCATGTACATGTTGGTGAGGACTGTCTTAGAACGGCGAAATCATCGTTCGTTTCTTTGCTACTCTGAACATTGAAAACAGAAAACGAGACAAAGAGAATACATACGCGTCAATACTTGCTACAGAAATTAGTATATTTGTTGGCACAATGCACTAAAGTACATTTAAACATATAGAAGTATCTAAAAGACCCGAAATAATATATAATGCTCTCACAAATATTTTGGAATGTTTCTTATATCACTGTTCACAGCGTTGCCAGCTAATATTATTTTCATTGGCTTTGTGGAAAAAATCTCGAAATTTTGTGTTGGTAAACGTCAAAATCGCCTAATGTTGTTGAACATAGTTTTATCAAAAATGTCATTATACATGTTGGCGAAACATGTGCATGTAATTTGTGCTGTAAACATGTGCACATTACAGCAAAAGTTTGAAACAATACTGGAATATATATTGTAAACTATATATTCTTTTAAACAATATATATCATTGATGGAAATAAACTTTAAAAATTCAAAATAACCTAAATAATAACCTTATTACTCATGCTGCTTTCATTGACATAACCCAAGCGTATGATGTCGTAAACATATCAACTTTATTAGATATATTAAAAAAAATTGAAATTCCTTATATTTACCAAAAAATCATATGGGGATTATTACATAAAAGAAAAGGATTCTTTTATTTTAATGGTGGCATTTCCAAACACATTCAGATCAATACAGGGGTTCCCCAAGGATCAGTTTTGGCGCTCTTGATATTCAATTTATATCTAGCTGATATACATGAACAAATACCAAAATCTTTTACATACTTATTATATGCGGATGACTTGGCAATTTTATCCACAGAAAACAAAGCAAAAACTAATTTTAATGAACTGGAAAAAATGAAAATAAATTTATCCAAATGGCTAAAAACTAAAAAGATGTTAATTTCAGAAGAAAAATCAAATATAATGACATTTTCAAGAAGGAAAAAAATATTACAATAATAATAATAATATAAGACTAACAAATATACCAATTGTAGACACCGTTAAATACTTAGGATTAACCCTAGACAAAAAACTGACATTTCAAGCTCACTTTAATAAAATATTAATCAAAAGTAATAAATTATTAAATATACTAAGATCCATTGCTACTACTAAATTTGGAGGACACGCATCTGCTTTATTATTATTTGTTAAGAATTACGTACTACCTAACCTAGAATATAGTTTAGCAATCATTCCCATGACAAAAAATAAAAATATAGAACAACTTGAAATTATTCAAAGAAAAGCTTTTAGAATAGCTCTGGGTGTAATGCAAAATAATCCTATTTTAGCTACATACGCAGAATCTCATATTACAGACTTTATAACACGTAAACTAAAACAATTTTCAAAATTTATCTGTAAAGTTAAACGTAATAAATTACACCCTTTTAATTTGCAATATATTAAAAATATACAAGATATAAGTAATCTAAAAGGAAATTCCCTAAACAAAATAACTATATGGAATTTAATAAATAATTAATATGGCAAATATATAAATAAAATATATATCTACACCTGCAAAAAATCCTTGCAAGAATATCGTGAAAAATGGAAAAATTATTATTATATTTATACAGATGGTAATAAAAATGAAGTTGCTACGGCTTGTGTTGTTTGGGACGATTATAAAAAATATGCACTTCAGTACAAAATCGAAACCATGTTAAATATATACGGAAAGTGTTGCAGAAAGTTTTGCTATTTATAAGGCGGTAGGGTATAGTTTACTACTTCCACAAAAGAAAATCTTAATTTTGACAGATTCACAGAGTGTACTTCAATCTCTAAATAGAAATTATAAACAGATGTACACATCACATCCGATAATATTTGACATAACTGAACTACTTAAACAAAAAAATGGGAAAAGACATACAATTTACATATGTTCCCAGTCACAAAAAGTTACCAGGACATAACGATATAGTTTATTCGTTTGCGAAAGCGAGTAGAAATCTCCCTAATACAACTACAACCAGAATCTATTGGTCTGATATATACACTATCTTAAAAAAAGAAATTACGGACAGCTGGAAAATGAAATTAAAATCTGATACTTATAAATCAAACACTACATATAAATGGTTTTATAAAGAAAATGAAAGAATAATTTGGTTTACAGGCATTAATGTACCTAGGAAAATTCTAATAACAACAATGAGAGCTAGAACCAACCACACTAAATAAAACGACCACCTTTTTAAAATGCATATATTAACTTCCCCTAACTGTGAATGCCAAAAAGGAAGTTCAAAACATACATTATCTTACAAATTGCTCTCATTACCAAAAAAAAATAGAGAAACGCTAATAAAAGCGTTATATAAATTAAAAATTCCAAAACCAATTAGTCCAATTAATATATTATATAATCCAACTAAAGCAATAATATTTCTTATACATAACTTTTTTTAAAAAAAAAAAATAAACCTTTATGAAAAATTACAAACAACAAAGTTTTCTAAATCTTACCGATCAACATTATTAGGTTTTAAGATCATCACAAAAACTAAATAAAAAAATAATTTATCAAGTTCATAGTTATTTCAAATTAAATGTATTTCTTATGAAATAACTAAGAAATTATATTAGACATAATATGGTAAATGCTGCAATGACTAACGAATATATGTGTATTATAAAAAAAATGCTATTAATGTATGAAATACATAAGAATTCAAACACAAATCTATTAACAAAAAAAATGTCAATTAAAAAATGTATATGATATAAGAGCACATAAGTCACAAATATTTTGTTGAAAATATATATATATATAAATACAGGGGTTGGACAAAAAATCTAAAAACACGTCATACAGGACACGTAAGTGTGGCCCGCCACTGTACACCACGTGTTGCGGTTGCCGATCGTGTTTTGTTTTCAATGTGTCATGTGGATCTTTCTCTTCCGT
>JAGDQP010002703.1:53590-67098 GCA_022664845.1 Lepisma saccharinum | reverse complement strand
TAATATAATATAATATAATATAATATAAACAAATAAAGAAAAGGAGTAGTTTGAACAAAGTGGAAAATAAGTTTAAAAATCAAGGAATTGTTGCTTAAAATTTGTTTACAATCTCCTTTTTACCCATACTTTCCTAGTATACTACTAAGATTCATCAGGTGTCTTGATCATGAAATCAAAAATGAATATTATACTATTAAGTAACACATGAGAATTCATACATTCATCCTCTCTGATCAATATATGTGAATTAATTAAATTATATGATATAGAGAATCTCAATCAGGTCTTGTTAATCATATTTAACTATGAAAAAAATATATATAGAAGTATTAAGTAGTGGTAAAATGTAACAATCATGAATTTTTTATATAAGCTCCTTATATCCTTAACTTTTTAAGTATCATTACAAATCTTAAACCTAATTTGAAAAAAAAAAAAAAAAACTAAGTCAGTGAAAAAAGACATGAGAATTTATACCTTAATATACTTATAGAAAATTATATGTCTTAAAACTCCAATACATGATCGAATAAGACAGTGAATCATAATTAAATACCTAATAGGAAAACATAATCTAATAAATAGTAAAGAATGTGATAAAAGTGGCTAAAGTTTCGGAATTTTTTTGAAGTCGACAACGAAAAAGTGGAAAAAGTTACGGATTTTTCTGATCATCAAGATTTATGGAAACTTAAAGTGGTGTAAATTCAAACAGAATCTACAGTTATAATACTAATTTCAAACAAATCTATATTTTATGATGCTTCATAAATAAACAAATGAAACGATTACGCAATGGAAAAGCATATTTAGCTGCTACCGCGTAAGAAGAAGAATACGAATACGAATACAAAACAAGAAACTGCAGACGAAGGACAAACTCTTCATAAGGAAAAGACAAGGACTGACAGAGGCGTCTTATAAATCGACAGCATGGCTAAATATAGTTTTGTTGCGCAAGATCTCGTGATGAAAGATGCGGAACTAAAAAGGGAAAATACCCGAAAAGCATGGGCAAATAAATGGAAATGGATTCTTGACGAATATGAGTAAGTGTTTACTATATTTATGATTTTCTCTTTCCCTAATTTGCTGCATCGTATTGTACTCAGTCTGTTACTGAAATTTAAGAACAGAGCATTGCGAGTAAAATATTTAATAAGCTCTGGAGGGTATTACTTTAGCTTACCTCGGGCGGTTTTTTTTTCGAACGAAATAAGTCACTGTTTCATGAATCGATCTGGTCACATTACGTCATAGATCATGGATAAAAATAAGATGTATATCACCATGGATACCTATTTATCATCATCCATGGCATATCACAAACACGACTGTCCTTTGTCTGCGATATTGCTTGATGAGCGTTTTATGATATTTTTATACATTTATACATTAGGAAATTTAATAAAATTAGTGACTAAGGGCACGTGGATGTTAGGTAAGTAAGTTTGTTTTTCACACACGATTAAATCATGTTTTCTCAAGCTTTCGAAAATAGGACTTTCTGCGTTTAGATGCTAGTTACCGAATCCGTGATATTGAACGAATTGGTTTGAACCTGTGACTGTTCCGGAACGCCCGACGTATACTAAAGAGAAGCCCTCTGGAGTATTAGAGAGGTCCCTTTTCGGTCCTCTATAGGTATATAAGATTTTTTATCTTGTCTCAATAGCAGCTTCGGATCTAGGAAATACTCCGCACGAGACCAAGTCATTAATCTCGTTCGTCCTTCTCTTTCTTTATTCACAGGTTCATGAATCGGAATCATGGTAATGTTACGTCATAATGACTTGTACATTTACATATCACCATTGATGTCTTGCTACAAAAATCACGGACAGTATGTCGAGTAAGCGATAACGAACGACGACGGGTTGGAAATTTTATTTTTTATTATAAGCGATGCAAATAACTTTTAACAGACATTACTTGTGACTGCTCCATTATGGTTCCAAATGGAACACCCGACGTATACTAAAGAGAAGCCCTGAACTATATTTCAAGCACTACAATTTTAAAGAAGAATTGCTTCCTTATTTATTTCTGATGCCAACGAATAACAATGAGTTCATAAAACTGTGAACTGGGTACAGAAAATAATGATGAAAACTATTTAATAGTTACACCACCCTCACAAATACTGAACTATAAGCTAAAGACTACAATCATAAGGGAAAACTCTGATTAATTATCATTGACAACAATGCTTTTAACAATGAAATAAAATGATGGAACTATCAGCTTATCCCATAAGTAATGTCGTATTTGCGATGACTGCTGCAACGATACCATCTGATGAACAAATAGTGAAGTAGATGGCACGTATCATAACTGAGTTATATAGGACGCTTGATTGTGCAGCAGTGTGTAGAAGGAGAACGGTCTACTTCATGTTTTGGAAGTATGACTTGTTTTTGATCATGGTAGTGTCGGAGAACCACATAGGCATGTCATGCTCTATGAATTTCACCAGGGATATCCAGCCAGCGCAGCGGCACAAATCATCAATAACGTATATGATCCGGGGTCTGTGGATGTGCGAAAGTGCCAGAGGTGGTTCCAGAGGTTTCGGTCTCACCAATAAGCAACGAGAAGGGCATCTTGACAACGATGCCCTGCGAGCAGCGGTAGAAGTAAATCCAATGCAAACTGTTGAAGAACTGGCCAGCGAACTCCATGTCACCGATTCGACTGTTTATCGTCATCTCCAGGACCTTGGATACGTGTCGAAACATGGAAAATGAGCACTCCTTGTGTTAACGCCTCTACAAAAGCAGCAGCGAGTTGACATCTGCAGTTCCCTGCTCACCCGTCACAGAAGTGAGCCATTTCTGGACATAATTGTGACAGGAGATAAAAAGTGGGTCCTCTACCATAACAATCCATGCAAATGGCAGTGTCTTTGCCAAAATTTGAAATTCAGTAGACTTAATACTACGATACTGGAGTAACCATAGCACAATCTAATCTTACACATGCTATGTATCTTTTTATCATTCTAGGAATCACAGGAAACATATCATTGAGATCCGAGATAAGTATAGCTTGGAGAAACCAAAATTTCCAACTGCTGCTGAAGGAATAGTTGCAAGAGACAAGAGAGTGTACAAACCATTCCCCAAGTCTACAGCACAAGAGGTAAAGGAGCAAAAGAACATACAATGTTTCCTAAAAGTTTTGTCTTTCATGTTTCAGTATTTGGAGTGACCTTTGTTTAAAAGCGATACTGGACTGACTGATATCATTAAAATTTAATGAATATATGAAGCCATGAAGCGGAGAGGACGTTTATCTATTTCGTTTCTCCACTTACAGTCTAATCAAGAATCGACCAAATTTTCAGTTTTAACAGGTTTTCTACGCTTGTTGTCGCTGTGCCGTCCTTTTTCTTTAATTGTCTTCATTCTTGCAAATAACCTAAATATTATTTGGAAGTGTGTTCCCATGCCTGGCGCTCTGAGGTGCACTCAGCCTCCTATCAAATTGAGTACCGGAGTATCCTTGGTATTCCTGGGCACCTTGGGAAGGTAAAGGCGGTCGATCGTGGAACTGACCACCCCACCTCACTTCGTACCGTAGGTCAAGAAAATGTGGAGCGCTACCTCCACATCCCCCATGTGCCGTTCACGGCGCGTGCGTATCGCACAGGGGATAGCTTTACCTTTTGTATGAACATTACGGAATACTTTTATATGAATAATTCAAGAATTAAGAAAAGTAAAAAGAAAAGCGAGCCACACAGTACCTAAGTAGCAAATTCTTGTTGGACCAACGAAATTCTATTTTAACGTTAGATTAATGTTTTTCAGTACGGTTCGGCCTATGTACTATTTGACCGTTGTCCATAGCGTTATGCATAACGTTGGACCTAAAACCGAAGTTCAACGTAGAGCAAACTATATGGTAATTTCAATGTGCATGTGGCCCAATGTTAGCCCAACGGTATTGTTTTAGTTGTATGCAACCAAAATAGTACCAATTTACATACTGAGGAAATTTAGTTTTAGTAAACGGAATTACGCATATTTTACAGTAGTTTTAGAGAGAACTTTATCTTGATTACATTCTGTCTTTATTCCATTAAGCGTTTTACTCTCTCGTCTTCATTTATAGTTGAAAATGTTTGCACTTGTTTGCGTCTGGATTCGAACCTGCAACCTTGTGATTTATTATCCGTTGTTTCAACCCCTACGCTGCCGGCCAGCCTTCAATTTAACTTAATTTTGGCCTTTAGTCATCTAAGGTCCCGGCCGGGATAGGGGAAGGTGTCGACCAGGACCTATGTTGAAGGTGTCTTCACTGAGATTTTTACACCGGCATTTAACTGGTGTAAAAATCTCAGTGAAGATTTTCGACTTCTGGGATCGAACCCACGACCTCCAGAATGCTATGCCAACGCTCTACCACTGAGCTACGGTGGCTCGGTGGACCACCTTTCAAGAATAATACGTCAATTAAGCTGTTCATCAACTCATATATGGAATGTGGTGAGATAGACAGTCTTTCCATTGCAGAATGACTTTATAAGCAGGGAGCTTGTAGAAATTTTTGCATGTTATTTTTTATAACACGTGTTATTTTTTTTCCATTACATAGACTTTCTCGAACACAGACGACCCTCTGCGAAACTATATCGGCCAGTGTCTATTGATATCACTCAATAACATCTTCATAGAGTGATAATTCTCTAAACTTAATACTTTAACCTGCCAAGTTTTTGCACGTTTTCTGGTTGAAGTACAACACAGTTCTTAAGTTTAAAGAATGGTATTGAATGTCGAAATATCGTACCATACCAATGTTAATCGATGTTTACTCACAAATATGTTCGATACCCGCGTTACGGCCCAGTACTGGCCCGACAACTTGTGTTGCTAGGAAGGTTCTTTATATAGTAGTAGTAGTAGGATGTGAGGTATATCGGTCAAACCGAGTACCGGATGTAATCTTTTATAGTGACATGTATGTAAACGACAAAACTAACTTCGGTCGAACTTATGCAGATCATATGTTGTTTACGATTTATTAACAAATACATACATAGACAGTATGCAAAGTCGGAAGAAACCGACTCATGAATAGTAATACATAACAACTTACATGTAATGTTATAGTTATGTAGCCAACTGTCAATGTAACTTTCAATTGTGTTTATGGCGCAGGAAAACTCTTCCGGACTGTATGATTGGAAAACACAGGAGCTTCAAACTTCATGGGCCATCACCTTCCCTGGAGACATGCTGACCCATGTAGTTTCCTAAGCTCCTCATTTCCCTAAAAGGGGAGAACTGTTTGAATATAATAGTATAGACAAACGGTGGGATAGAGAGAGAGAGAGAGTTAAGTGACTTCTGCAAGTAAGAACAACTCATACGCTCCGCAGTATAAGACAGTTCAACTTTACATTTGGAAACAGGCTGACAGAGGTCAGCTGCCAGGAAGACAACAGTCATACAGTTCGGTGAGTGTCAATGGCGCTACAGAATGTCAATAATATTCAGAATGAGACTAAAACCTATTTTCTGAAACAGCCTATTTTCTTAATAAGTTACATCCTATATCCCAGTACCTTGTGCCTAAACGCACAGAACGATACGGTAGTGTCTCAATACATAAAGCTCTATTAAGGCGAGGTCATTCTCGCGCAGGCGTTACTCCTTAAACTAAATATTACTCCTCAACCGTAAATAAGACTACAAACGGATATGCATTAGCAAATTTAATAAAATGAGTGACCAAGGGTGCGTGGAGGTTAGGTAAGTCAGGGTCGGTGTTTTTTTTTATTACACACTCGATTCTTGTGGTTTCAAGCTTTCAAAAATAGGGCTTTCTACGCTGAGACGCTAGCGTTTATGTACCTTATAATTTAGTTGGAAATGGAAGGTGACAAGGCCCAACGCTGGATGAATTATGCCAACTTGCACACTGAATGAACAGTGTTACGACAAGACACACTTCTAGATGTTAAATTGTTTATATGTCCGTTGCACTATGAATGTATAAAACCTGCTACTGGAAAATATATAATTACTTATGCACAAGGAAATACGTAAATACATTACTGCACGTAGTAGTTTCATTTAAGAAAAAATAAATATACATTTTTTTTACAAAACATTTTCTGTACGTGCATCTGTCAGTACTGATACCTACTGCCTACGCGAATGTTTTAATGACCGCTACTTTTTTTGCTCCAAATTTCGAAATGGAATCAGATAATCACTGTCCAAATGCTATTTTATGTTTTCAACTGTAAGCGAAATTACACCATCTGTATGTTGGCTTTTGGTTATAGAAACAAGCATTGGGCCAATGTATGTTTTAACTTATTACTTCTGCTTGGTTCTACGTTGTATTTATCTCCAAAATGTTACACACTATGCACGCGTTTTTCGTCACGTTAACTCTTCGTTAGTTTCCCATATTGGCTAACTATTGTTGCTTTTGTGGTTGAACCTTCGTTGGAAATCCAACCCTCCATAAAACAACGTTGTCGACATAATAATGTATATTGGCCCAACGAAGCACGTTACTTGGGTGATAACAAGCGTAAAAACTTAGAACCAAAAATTTCGTTCACATAGGATTAGAGTAGAAGGGGGCAAACGAGGTTCAATATTTCCTGTCGTCTATCTTTCGACACTAATTAGTCAGTCCTTTATCGTTACGTAGAGCTCGATGGATATTTGTGCTGATCACGCATATTATTGAAAAATGTTTATGTTATGTTGTTCAATGCAGCTAAAAAACATTTATGTAAGAGAACGCAAACTCCCGCGCTCGGAATTTTGGAACGGAAAGTGTAAAGTTAACGGAACCTGACGTTACCTAATCTACGCTTATCTAACCCATGGTTACTAATCCAAGATAATTTACGAAAAATGCAAGAAAGCAATTATTAATAATAAATACGATCATATAGAAATATATATTTTGTAAGAAAAAAATGTCCCCGCCAGAATTCGAACCCGGGTTTGTTTTACTCAACAAGCCAACGCCTTAACCACCTTTTTTAACTTTGTTCGCCTTAAGCGGGCCTTTCCTTGTTCAATTAATCTGTCATTCCTTTCAACTTCACCTTACTGATTTACCTAACTACTGACAGCACAGTTCAAATCACATCCATAACCGAGGCGGGATTCGAACCCGCGATCCTTGAGTCGCCAGACAACGCCAGCTGCTTCGTTGATTTTCTCTCCCAACAGGTAATTGACAACATTGCTTATAAATGGCAGTGCGGTAAGATGACATTACTTTCGAGCTTAGGGTCTGCGTTGGTAAACGAGCGCGGCCTGGAAGTTGGGCCACGTATTAAATGTCTCTTTGGGTAGCGCTCTGAGCCAACAATGGTCAACTTGCAATATTCCGCCACGTCGGCAGCTACCTTCAATCCATACATTGGAGCCGACATCTTTTTCCCGCTCAAATGCAGACTTGGTGAGCGCCATTGTTCAGCCACCTATTTGACAGCAGCCCTAAAGCATGTGGTTAATCAGCATGTGGCAGCATTTGGCTCACGGGGCAGCTATTCACCCATACAGGTAGGACGCAGACCTAAAGTACATATTCACGAAAACTCCACAAGGTAAATAGTTTATTTTCGTACCTAACTTTTTAATGACTAGGAGTCGTTGCTCTGTTTGCTTACAGCGTACACTATATCAATTCGCGTGGTTCGGAAACTTGACATATAAGCGCTTTAAGATAATAATTTGGAATAGACGCTCCCGTAAATTCCAAAAGAAAGGCAGCCAAAATTATATTTTCACTATGAATAGCAACCGATACGTGTCAGTCTTATTTCGACTAATTAAAATCTACCAAACAAAGGTGCATAACAATCTACGCAATTTTCTATTTCAGTCTATTTCATGTATTGCACAGCATTCGAAAAAAATTTGCTCACTGGTATAGAATGATCAAAAACCTGCGTGATTTTCTAGTCTCGTCGCTGGCGTTTATTACAAACTGAATTAAAAGTTTAAGCCTAAGAATTCGAAATTAACCAAAATGATTAACAAAATGTTGATGAATGTAGCAGCGATTATGACATGTAGTAAGAGTTTCCAACATTTCATCTGTAAAACTCATCTTGGTGAAAGGAATAGTAGTCCTTGAAGATGCTAGCAATTATTCGTAAATAAAGTACAGGTGTGGAAACAAAGGGACTAATAACCGGGAATTAATTTGAGGAATCTTGGTGTAGTCATTGTTCGTTTAGGTTCCGAAACCTACAGGTCTATTTTCTGTATAGAGTGACTCCGTCTATCCCATTGGGCAAATTTGAGGACTAGTTTGGAGGATGAATCACCCTGTCAATTACAGATTTAGTTTCTGGGGGTGGGGGGATAGTTTTGAGTTGATACAGGTTAATCTGTGGGACTTTAATGTTGAAATATATTTATCGTTGTATCAGAGTTCTTCCAAAATTTCACTATTGTTGTATTTAGTGTAAGACAGAGAAGCTGTACAAAATGGGTGTAAAGCAGAGACAATCTGCTGGGGCTTAAAAATTGATTGTTGTAACCAGATTTATCTTTATATCGAGTGTAGTTGTACAGAGGTCTCGAGGTTGTACAGGGATGCTCTACCAGCAGTAGTTTGGGGAAATAACATCCAAAAAACGGTGTGTACACTGTTTTCAACTTGCTGCATAACGTCTTTGGCTCCCAGCACGGAGCAGAGAAAATAAGTTGTTGTAACAAGCTGGAAAAGTTGGGATCCATTCAACTTCCAGAATATATAAATGCACCTGGCCTCAAGTCTGTCATGAAGGACCTTCTTCATTTTTTTCCACCGAGGGACGTTATCCCTCAGATGTTATGGGTTTACGGAGCCCATGATGTCTACTTATCGCCTTAATTAATTAGTATTTTTTACTCTGCTGCATGAAGACCTCGTCCATTTCCGCATATTTCGGAAACTTCTGTCCTCGTTCTTATAGCTGCTGAAAATGTTTGATATAATCTACCCATCTTGCATTTGGACACCTCTTTCCTTTTCTCTGGGAACACTACGCTTATAAGACGCATTGGTAATAATGTAAATGCACCAATAATGAACACTTTAAGAACACTTTTCACTTTATAATTTTTAACTCAAATGCAGTTCAAATGTATTGGTCAAATGAGAATTTAACACGTTCTCCATTCTTCACTGTAGTGATTTCTACCCATTGCTTTCATTGATAAACACTATTTGAGAGTTTTTGTCTAACACTGTTTTTGTACCAGTGATGGACACGGGGAAACCTGGATGTTCCAGTAATGGATACACAGTAATGGACATATTGCTTAACTGAAAATAATGTAAATGATCATTGCTGATGTTTCTAATACGAGTACTAAACAAGATTATATGTTTAATACTGTTCTTCGATTATCTGGTTGTTTCATGGAATTTCAGAGTGATCATTCCGAAGGTTCGAAAACAGCGGTCGACCATCCTTGCTGAGGTTTTAACAAGTTTTTTCTCAGTGGTACCAGACAAATGCCCTGATGGCATCTTCAACTTAGACCTGTCCTATTCCTTACCGCTTCCTTTCCTCTACCTTATCCCGGTTTAAGCCATAGACTCCTTGTGGTCAAAAAATGCAAATTCTAACTTGTAATGAATAGTGTCCCATATCAAAACATAATTTCATTAATGGGCATCCCCGCATCCATCATTGGAAATAATGGAACCAAAAACTCCTTATGACCAATAAAACTTATGAACATGAAGAGTAATAATCATTGTCATGTTGAAATAAACCAACTAACAGAATTATGATTTCGCCCTCGGAGTGAAGGAGAGCATAGCGCCCTCGCTTTTTGCGCACGTGGTCATGGGTTCAATTTCCGCTGAGAGCTATTGAACGTAGTCGTTCGAAGCCCACGTTACCATAAACTGTAAGTCTCGTCTCGTCCTTAGAAGCACACCTGCTCGCTTAGGACAATAATATCAATTCATTAAATAAAGAATTTTGATTTCATCCCAGTAATGAATAGTGAATGTCTAAAAGTGGACAAAGCATGACTTTGCAGTACCGGTAATAGACTTTGTCGTACCTGCTTTGCATAACAGATCCAAGTTATAGTTTGTTTGACCATTTATATGCTTAAAACAAAGGCATTTCGTAATACCTAATAGCGCAGAACAAGAAAATTATTCGTTATTGTAATTTCATGAATATTAGACAAAGACTCTTACCTCAATCATTTGCTTATTAGAATGCATGGAAGAGAAGGTGCGACCATAGAACTTACTTCAACATCATGTCAGAAATATCAGATGAAACCAATGGCGAGTGAATAATATTTAGTGGAATCATAACATACGATATGAAATTATCGCACGTAGATGAAATGATTCCCGCCTTTCAGAAAATCTTATTTTAAAACTTTTCTCTTCAAGTGTCCATTACTGGTACACTGTCCATTACTGGTGCGTTTACCTTATGCTTTTTAAAATAACGTTCAATCATTTACAGGAGCTCCATGCTATTTTGTATCTTCTATTTCCCGAATTTGAAGTTTTCATCTTCTCACAGCAAAAATACTCATCAATGACGCGGATCTTCTCTTCAAGAATCTTCATTTCTTCCTTTACAGGATTACTTTTGTTTTATTTTATTATTAAGCCCTATTTTCAAGTTCTCTTTATTCAATTTTTCTACTCTGATATGTTAGTACTAAATTTTTCTGCTGAAATATAACTATATGATCTCATAAACATTGTATTAGTAAAACATTAACCACCTTTTTCATCTTAGGTTGGTTGGCTGTCTGGAAGACGTGAATTCCAGCTGGAGATTTATGGCCAAATGAGAACAATGGTCAGATATCCCGAACATCCAGAGGATATAAACAACGAATGGAAACTAAATCGATAAGATTTTCTTAGAAGGAAAAAAAAAAAGCTGGACGAAGAGTTAATTTATTAACAATATAAATATGAAATTGTTTTTGTTTTTTCTTCATCTTAAGTTGCTTTGTTCAGCGTAATCTACAACTTGTGAAATTGACAATTTAGTGTTTTTTTCTACTTAAAATTTTGCATCACATTCTAAGCATTTTCAGGCATAAACAGCATAAAAATGTCCACTTGAATCTATGACTAATTTCTTAATGGATCACTAAATTCAAGCAGAAGAATGTTATTCCTAAAGTTATAGGAATAGTGAAATTATATCTTCAATTTCTTGGAGCTATTTATTGTCTGTATTTTCCGAGATGAACATACACACGTGAATTTATGAAATTTGAAATTAATAAAAATATCTATCTATCAGTAGTCAGTACCTTATTGTTTTAATAGAGTATGACTTACAACAATTACATATTTTATCACTGTAAGAAAATATAGAAGAAAAAGTACATATTCATTTATTTAAGGGTTTCTGTAGTATCGGGTATTCTATAGAGAGTCTAGTAAAACTTGAACTCAAATTATGCTCTTTATTACAGAAATGGATGCATACATGCTGAGTCTAAAGTCCTAGGATAGTCCTTCCTTTCGGAAAGGGATGGAAAATGATATGTTTGAGTACTCCATCAAAGAATATGTAATGGGGTCTACCTGTTTAAATATTTTCGGGACCTGGCCGCCATCTTGAAATCTAATCAAGGTCACATATTTCCAATGAGAATGGTTCGGATTGCTTACCAAATAAGACCAGAATTTTTTCAGAAATGTATTGCCGTAATCAAATATGCTATATGCTTATTGTGGTTCAAAATTTAACACAGAAATTTAAACAACTATCTTTTAGAGATCTTGTGATTTCCGAAGCAAGTAAAATCGAAGCACCTGGAATATCACCAAATAATTATCAAGATCTTTCATACATTGCGAATACATACTCGACTACATTTTAGGATTTAGCGCACATCACCTGCGTCGTTCTACGGCAATTTCAATTTCAAGTGCCTAAAATTAGAGTATTAACATGTTACTAAAGCTCTTCACCTGTGATATGAATATTATAGCTTATGCCCTTAACGAATGCTATATTTATAAACTGTAATTATCCTTCATAGCACAGCATATTTTAGGATTTTCCCACTTAAATTTCCAATACTTGAATAGTGGAAATACACTGACAATCTCCTGGCAAAACAAGTACACAAAAACTTCACCAAAAATGGACTTTTTGTGAACGCATGTGAACTTTATGTTAACCTACCGAAAAAATGTGAGCTTTTAGTGTGCTCAATGTGTCTTCTTATTAGCTTCTGGCCCACGGTGCTCATTTTGTACACATTAACTTCATATTTACTGTAGTTCACCTTACCTACACTTAGTTTGAGTTCACTTTAAGTATATTTGCCAATATTTAGTGAACTTTTGGTGCATAAATTGTGTATAAATACACCAGAAGTGCATATATTATGCACTAAAAATTCGGCGTAGTTCATATTAACTTCACGAAAAGTTCCTATAATATGCACTAAAAACGTGCTAAAACTGGAACATATTCTGAACTTTTTTCGGGACATATTGTGAACTTTAGGTCTACTTAAGGTGTACTTTGATTTTCAGTGTATACGGGAATATTCTCCAGGGGTCAGCTTGATGAAATGAATTAGCCCTAATATATTCCCAGTGATTAAAAAATTAAAAAAAGGATTTTGAAACAACACGCTTTTTTAAGCAAATAAAAATGGACTAAAATAAACAATAATAAATTTATGAATCGGAAAATAAAAGCGTGGGTGCTCTTACATATTATGTTTTTATGGCAAGGTAAGTAAGAGCATCCACGCTTCTATTTTCCGATTCATAAATTTATAATTTTTTTTTACTTTTTAGTCCATTTTTCTTTGCTTGAAAAGCGTGTTTTTAACAATCCATTTTTAATTTATTTTTTCTATATTAAGAGTTTCACATACCCAAATCCTAAAGTGTTCTGCAACCAGTGAAAACCCTACATCGTTGCAGGCTAATATTTATTTTAGGATAAAGAAGTCCATATTAATTATTTTTTAATTAATTACAGTCAACTGGATTATTCTGTCGTATATCTAATTATTTAATATTGTCATCGGAAGCAAGCAAGTTTACAAACTTTAAAGAAATCGGATGATGAAAAGTGAGTTAAAAATCAATTACAAGATTTGTACCAGAGATGAAACATGATTACAGAGTAAGTTAATGAAAAGCGTGTAATAAAGATGCACATTAAAGCGGTGCTCGAAAACGACGTAAAATTATTGAAAGTTAAAGTATTCCAAGGACATACTTTATTATTTTTTAATTAATTACAGTTAACTGGATTATTCTGTCGTATATCTAATAATTGAATATTGTTATCGAAATACACTGTCATCGGCCTGGGCCTTCTCGGAATATTCCAAGGACATACTTCATTGATCCATGTATAGCCTGGGCCTTCTCGGAATATCACAAAAAACTCGCGGAACATGAACGTTCCTGTCATGTAGTGAGCTTTGTGCTTTTTGCGTAGTCAATATTTCTAAACTCCTTTACACACCCACACACACAAACACACACACATATAT
>JAGDQP010002703.1:15361-53490 GCA_022664845.1 Lepisma saccharinum | reverse complement strand
ATATATATATATATAAAGAATAAATTTTAAAAATATAAAAAAGAAGCTAATTTACCTTGACATCTACTTCCTTCAGGGATAAATCCTTTCTTACATTGGCAGTCCGCTACTGAAGTAGAACCCGGTAACGAAATATGGTTCAGATCAGGACATGGAGTACAGACAGTTACATCGCCAGGACGTTGGCCATCATGGAATGTTCCAGCAGGACATGCTGAAACAAAATAAGAAAGTATTTAATCATAATTTAGGTATACAGAATCATGCAGTTTAGTCAGTTACCGCTAATTACGTATTTTGCTTTATTGTACTAAAAATGTTTAAAATGGAGTTCAACAGTACTCTCTCATGAGTGCCGATTATGATTTTCACAAATTTGGTTAAATATATGAAATTTCATGGTGAAAAATAATTTTGCTAAACTTTATTTATGTGGGTCATTTGAGTAACTTTCTTGACTTCAGCCTGCTTTGATTATAGAAGTGCAATGTTTGTTAGAGTCCACAAACATCCATGCTCCTGGCGGGATTCGAAACCGCGATCTTGGAGACGCTGCCCTAACATTTTAGGGCACACGACTATCTTCGTCGGCAATTTCATGGTGGAGTCTTACCAACTGACAAGAAAATATAAATGAACTTTATAATTTTAATTAAGAAAAGAAGGTTGTTATAGTCCTACCACTATGGAACGTAAACTTGTAGTTTTCTTTGCAGAACTAGGGTATTTCATTGTGAACTTCAAAGCTAATTTACACTGCTCGCCATTAAAAATGCAAATCTAAGAAGCTGACATCGGATTAATGTAAAATTTGCAAGATATGTACATTGATTGATGTATTATTAATGTTCTAAACGAGCTGATAAGCTACTAGGGATGGGACCTACAGTTTAACGTGGGTTCCGAACCACTTGTGTCTCCACCAGAAATGGAACCCCGAATCCCGTGATTACAAGGCAGCGAGCGTTACCACTCATCCACCGGAGACACTAAAATATGCAGAGAATGGAAATATAAACAACTGACTAGCTGCCGGCAGAGCGGTCTGCGGCAGTAGCCCATCGTCTCGAAGGTCCCGGCAGGGGCATGGGTGTGGATTTTAACAGTTATAGGGCGAATCGTGACGAGCCGAAGTCCAACGTTACTAGACTGGCTCATGTAAAAATAAAGTTAACAAAACTGACTAGCTCGACATCTGAGTGATGTATCAGAGGTTCTGGGTATGACATCTTGGAACAGCAATCGGAGGCAGGCCAGACAGCCACAGTGCAGTGGTAGACGACTGTTGTTGGTGTGACGTGAGTGTGTTTATATGGTCGAAAGATGCTTCCCAACGACCGTGCCATACCACGGACCACGAGGACTGACGCCTTTTGTGTATGGCTCTGGCGGATCGAACAGCTGCATCCCGAAAACTGGCGGATATTGCACAGCGCCCAGTGTTCGTACGAACATTTCTACGTCGTGTGGCAGAGCGTGTTATATTTGCACGGCGCCCATTGCTGCGTTGGATTAGACTGCGCGACATAGGTATGAGCAACTATAATAATGTCGCGCATGGAGAGCCGAATGGCAGGACATCCTCTTTTTCAGACAAATCCCGTTTCTGTCTACAGCATCATGTTGGCCGCATCCATATCTAGCGGTTTCGTGGCACTAGGCTGGGCGACTCCTTCGTTTTGCATCACCACGTCGGTCCGGCACCGGGTGTTATCATGTGGGGTGTAATTGGATTCCGTGTCCTTTCGTTGTCCACGCATTGACGGACAAGTGACGAGCTAATACATCGACAATGTGTTGTACCCGGTTATGGAACCTTTAGTGCAGACTCTGCCAGGGACCAGATTTCAGGAATATAACGTGTGCCCGCGCGTGGAGCGTGATGTCCTACTTGCCTTCCTGGCTGTATACAATGATACCCTGCTTCCTTGGCCGGTGCGTCCACCTGATCTCTCAACGATTAAACACGTCTCGTCTATGATTGCACAACGCCTGTAACGTCAGCGACTTCCCCAGCTACAGTTGATGAGCTGTGTATCGTGTCGAAGACGCATGGCTTGCTGTACCACATCGTTTACTTCTTATATTGTGCTTGCAATATTTTCAAAATCTCAGCCGGTTTCCTCTCCTTTTGCACAAGAAATTTCATTAAGAACCAGAGTTATAGACACACTACCTGACATCGTTCTCGATGCAACTACATCACATGTGCCAATTGAACAAAAGATGGCCACTTGAGTCTCAAAAATGAATTCAGTACTTTTACATACATTGTTGTCATACAAGTTTTATTGGATATTTTGGTAGCCTTACAACCCTTGCATTTTGCAACGCAGAATGCTGCATGGACTACACGGTGCATCCTGTAGCGCAACATGTACCGCTGCGAGAAGCAACGTATGTAGCGAAGAATCATGCAGCATCCAGCAACAACTCAGGATTGCTTTTGCCTGTCGTAGCCACAGAGGCAACTGCATGCTTTGCGATTCTTTGCTACATACGTTGCGTATTGCACTATAAGGTGTATCCTATGTATGTAAGATTCGTGCGCCACGCATAAACTCCACACGCATGTTTTAACTGAATGAGGTATACGCTCTCTTCCTGTTCCATGCTGCATTCCACCCTGGAAGATACCGTACAAGATGTGTAGGGTTCCTTAGATTAACGTGACAATTTGTCCGTGCTTTTGGGGACAGTCCCCGAAATAAACATCAGATCCGACTGTTTTGGACCCTGATTTTGTCCCCGACTTTTAGAATTTGGAAAATCACAATAATAATGTCTCAACCCACTATTTTGGCCAGGAAAATCCAGTTCCAAATAGAAAAAAACATGTAACTGACAACTAGTGGCCACCAAATTTGAAAGATAATAACATTCCTCACAATACAAAAAAAATGATTATTGAACTTTTAGTGTCTGCCGGGTATCAATGCTCATATAAGAAGAGAACATTTTATCTCCTGTATTACATATTATGGACGGAGGAAAAAGTCGCAAATGAAAATTGAGTCAACCTTTTATGTCATGCGAAACTTCTAGTGAAGAACCTAAGAGAAAACCCTGAGTTCCTAAAAAGAGTTATTCCAGTGAGAAATATTATTCATATGAATCCAGAACCATCTAAACCAATGTTCTATTTGTTATAAATTACGAAGCGGGGGAACCTAAAATTAGTGGATGCTGGTTAAGCTGCAACCTACTACCTGTTTGGGTAGAAATATAAAAAAATATCCCTGGTTGGTATTATATTCGGCCCAACAATCTGGTATGAAATATTCAAAAACCAGGAAAAATTACCCCACGACAAATCGAACACTGATCTAAAGCTAAAAAGAATTTAAAATTTGCTTTATAATTGTAAAACTATCCATGAACAATCTGTTACCATCTCAACCGCAAACGTTGTTACTGCGGCGATGAACTTGCCGTAGGCCATAGAGTAAGTAAGTAAGTAAGTAACTGTAAAACTATGCGCTAGTATATTTGTGTTAGTTGGAGTAGAGGAGAACGGGGCACATAACTTTGATTTTGCATGCATGACTTATTGTTTAACGAGGAAACCCAAACAATTTAGTAATGTTAAGACACAATATTAAGCTTCATTATGAGAAGAAATGGTACACAAACAACAAGTAATAAATGATCTGTAATAGAAAAAGTAAGGCCTTGCATTGCGTACTATTACCCACCTGGTAGCATAGCTTCTCATATTTTCCATTCCGATTTTAAAAACATGAACAGATATGCAATAGCATTCCTTAATAACAACGATATTATTGCAGTTTGCGGTTAAAGAAAATACTTAGGTCTTCAGATGTTTTGTATACACAGAATGCAAGATCTCGTTATGGGCATAATCACTTAAATGAACAAAAAAAATTGTGGAAACCTGAAATTATTTAACTATAATCTGAAGCACGGTGCGAAATCCGGGGTGTGTGGGGGATTTCTCCCACCAACTATCCACTTATTGATTTTACCTCCCACTAATAGCTCTCCGGGGGAGGGGGTTAAGATGATATCCTGCGTGCGATTACCCCGTTTTCAGCCATTGCGAAAATGTCTGTCATGGCTATTATAATCTGCATCGATCCTTATTAAAACAAACAACAACAAAGTAAGAAAGTGCCCACATAATGATGCGTTTCCATTGCATTCTGTTGCGTATACTTGAAAATATATTTCTAATCCGTGCACTTTATAACATATCAACTTATTATCAAAACAGAATGGCCTATTTTATATCGTACATAAAACCATGTGCGTCCCAATGTCTACTGGAGCTTAATTAGTTCGTTTCCCACTACATGTCACTATAGGTGAAAAAAAATGTCCACAATGTCTCAGTTCGCCCACACAGGGCGACGTACCCATTACCCGTTGCGTACTATTACCCCTTTCTCTTATACTATGGCCAATTTACCTTAGAGACAAGAAGTCTAGGACAATCCTGAACAACTTTAGTGGAAAACAAATGTAAAAATCAAATAGATTGTAAACATCTGTAAAAATCCTAAGGAGCATATTCTATCGAGATTCCAGACACGAAACAACAAGAAAGGATGAAACGGCTGATCACAAAATGGCTGAAATGTTTAATTTCATTTTAATAAAAACAAAACTTACGAAAACGTATGAATCAACTAATTCGAGCATATTCTCAACAACTCCACAAAACATTTACTTACGATGACAGTCATTACGTAGTCCTGTTCCGTAGAAACCAGCTTCACAAAGACACGAAAAGTGTCCCGTATGAGTACTGCAGGTGCATTGGGCTTGAGAATCACAGCAGTCTTCACCACCAACGCAGAGGTCGTTACAGGAAGTGGAATTCTGAAGAAGGTAACTTCCGATGTGCAGATCTGAAATGGTTAATTTAATGTTTTGTAGATGGAACATTGACAATATTTTATTATATTATTTGATATTTTTAATTGTATAGACGTAAACTCACTGATTATTATTTCTATGAGACATATATGTATCATTTTAATGTTTTCTATTTCGTTAGTTTTTTAGCCTTAACCCATAGCAATCTAGTTCCTCATTCTAGGGATGTTCCTTAGTTCGTAGGCAAAGAAGATTCAGCACAGGATGGCGCCCATGTGTTGTGTTGTCTAAGATAACTTAGATGGTCTACCATAAACGTACCTGCCATGAGAAGAAAATCGAATTGTCAGAGCTTGGAGGAACGAAATTGGAAGGAGACGTCTATTCCTACCCCTACTTCTTAAACAAATTGTAGCCGAAAATGGCCGTCGCCCCAATTGCATGTATCACGGTCCGCCATATTGCGTTAGGAATAAAATTGAAGTATTGTTTTCACAGACACGCAAATAATCAGTTCCTTCTTTGTGTTTTTACGTGAATTTTAACATGGTTACGACTTGTGTTGTATTTGGATGTAAAAACATGTACAACAAGAAATCTCCCAATGTCACATTTCAGAGGTAGGTGCTAGAGAAATCTTCTATCCAAATATAATATTTCGATACAAATCGATCACACGGTGAAATTTTTTCTGCACTTTTCAGTATGATGTTAATGTGTTCATTCGAGAGGGTTACTATTTTAATTTTTCTCATAGTTTTTTTTATTTAATTACAAGAAAACAGACTAAAGGAAATGTCAGTAGTATTCATTACATTTCATTACGTTGTTATAGTATACTTTAGGGAAAACCTATTGTTCTTCGTTATACAGATTTCGATGTTCACTTTGAAACATTTGGATACCTTTCTCTATGTAGAGCAATACAATATTTTATAAGCAGTGTCTGTGTATGTGTTTGTATTTTTAATCTCAAGACCAAACCTTCACGCGTAAATATTAAAGTTGATCTACAATTCAGTAATATGTCATATATAGCCTTGCACGTCTTATGCCAGATGTATGAGAGACTAACTTGTAACAAATCTTTTCGAAATGAACGAAGATTTTTTTAAGGCTATTCCCAGCAAGCCAGGCGACGCCAGCACGACGTCGACATTTAGTCGGCGACCCAACGTCGGGCCGACATCAAAATACCGACGCGAAGTCGGGAAGTTTTAGCTCGCCCACCTTCTTCCCGACCCAGTTCACACTGCGATAAATTAATTGTTTTAATGAACTGGATGACGTATGGTTGTAGAAAAGAACTAACTTTTATTAAAGCTTGTTTATTATTTCATTTCTTCACCTTCAATGACTTGAAATTTTCTGCACTTGTCGCTGACCGGATTCGAACCTAGCATTTTCTGATCGATTATAGGGTATGATGGTGCGCCGCTTTAACCACCACTCCACAGAGGTTCCTGCTCAAACCTTTTCGTCAGTCAGATACTTCTGGAAGTCAGACATGGAATGTAGTAACACAGACATCATATTCATTACAGAATGGCGTTATTCCCGGAAGTCTGGATGTTTATTCTACTATACACAGAATTTTTCGAAAGCAAATCGTCATAGAAAATGCAACTACAACAAAACTCCTATTTATGCAATAGACTATCACTTTTTCTAGACTCAGATGATCATCAAAATATCGTTATTATACTACTACTAGCAGTTGCCCGCGGCTTCGCTCGCGTAGATTCAGGAATTAGTACAGGTTATTATTATTATTATTATTCCTTACATTTTACTATATTTTTCTACTAAATTATATTCATTTCGATACTAAATATACGTAGATACAGTTCATACAGTTATTTTAAAATAAGAGACAAAGATGTTCTAAATATTAAGGTTTATATTTTTCATAACAAATTCTTTATAAACTATATTTGTAGCTGTACCTTGTGGTGCTAGAATTACCAAACCGTTAGAAGACCAAACTCTAGTGTACGCGACTTAAAACTGTCCATGTGATAAGTAATCCTCCCTTAAGTCAATCCCTGCTATCTTGAGAGTCTCTGCCCTTGGGACTTATTTATAATCATTGCAAAAAAGACTTTCAAGGGAAACTTTAGCCTTTTAAAATCAAATGGATACTCGGATGGTATGTGCGGTATTCGAGGTATGAACACAGATTCGCCTTGATCAGAACCAGTTACCACCGTAGCCTAGATCACATTCCTATGGAGAGCTTGTACCCGTTGTCAGGTACCGTTGCAAAGTTTAGGCGGGTTGAGATTTCTCAAGAACATTACAGGTAATCCCACATTTAGGAGAAGTATATGTCCGGGAGAGGCCTGTAGGATTTAATATATTTAGAAATTCCACGGAGTAGTGAATCACATCACCACTTTGAACTGCCGAGTCCACGGACCGGTACTCCATTTGGTCACCGTCCAAACAACGGCCGGTTTCACCAACGCTGGTTAAAAAAATGCTGGCAGAATTCTTTTGCAATGGTATGCCGATACTTTAGTTACATAAATTCCAGATTCAAACGGTCAGCAAATGGACGGACCCCCAACCTTCTCCCGACCACCAGGAAGTCGGTGGGCCCCGCTTATTTCTCGACCATCAAGAATAGACAGGGCCCCGCTCTTTTCTCGACCATCAGGAAATGGACGGGGAGCCGCCTTTTCCCGACAAGAACAATAGACGCGAGCCCATCCTTTTCTCACCATCAAGTGCTGGAAATTGGTCGGGGTTTTGCCTCTATGTTGGCAAGTCAGAGAGCGACGGGGGCCCGGAAATGGCACGACCACTAAATGCCACTTATGGCTGCACGCTGACCATCCCCCATCTACTACCCGACTACTAGTCTGGGTTCTGCCTATCTCAAACGCCGGCCCGACCAAAATCCCCGACCATTTGGCGTCTTGGTCAGCATTTGGCTTGCTGGGTTCCTTCTCGCACGTCTCGACAAAGGCGATATCGCGCGGGGGAAAATTTATGCATAGACACAAAATAATGCCGAGTAAGCGAAGAAGAGTTAATTAAAGTCAGGTTAATCTCATTCATTGCATCTTGCCATCGCCATATGAGACACATTATAATTCCCGCCACCGAGCCGCCGTAGCTCAGCGATAAAACGTTGGCGTAGCAGTCGGGAGGTCGTGGGTTCAATCCAAGATGCCGACCATCCGGACAGGTTTTTCCAGGTTTTTCACGCCACATCAGGCAAATGCCGTGATGGTAAATTCAACCAAGGCCCTGGCCGATACCTTCCAGCATCCTTGCCCCTTGCCTATCCCGCCTTGAACCTTAGATGCCTAAAAGCCATACATAAAATTCAAGTATCTAATTCCCGCCCTTCCGCTACTGCAAATAGTTCCCTCTTCTTCACCGACTTTTCTGCTTTATTCTCTGTTAATTCGAGAAGCCAACGCTTACATTTTTCAATATTAAATAATTCCAAAATCTTTCACCTTATAATTTCTCCAGTAAATTTTACCTTTTAGTTTACCCCTCTACGGAATGTAACCCGGAATTAATAACTCATTCATCTAAGTTACAAAGTAGTCACCCTTATTTTTCTGGTCTAGATTTTTTTAAATTATATATATATACACGCTAAACCTAGGTATAGTACGCGTAATGCAGGTAATAAATGAAGAAACAAATTAATGACTTGGAAGACCTCTGGACAAGATGAACCATTCTCTGGTGGTTTCTCATTACCTTCTTCTGGATGCGAAGTAGAGAAGAAAGAGACATATCCACGCCCTGGATATATTCTGATCCCATATAAAGCTGTGTCAGTCGCATTCGCAGAAGAACCCCTTAATGAGCACGGCCACCCAGGTGGGCATAGTGAATAGATCATCTTAATTCCACGGGAATTGACCTATCACTTTATTTCTTCTGCGTAATAATATCGATAAAATATCATACTTAATTTTGATAGGTTTTTGAATTTTCATTTATTTATGGCCTTTAGGCAATTTTCAGTCAGGCCGGTAAAGGATAGCGAAGAGGAAAGTACAATTCCGACATTTGCATGGCGGAAAAAAAAGTGTCAATATGGGCGACCGCTGGCATCATTCCCAAAACCTTCCGACTGGTGAGTCAATGTTCTCCTAACTTAGCTACGGTGGTTTGGTGTTGGATGGCTTTTTTAATGTGGGCGATATTGTGAATTCCTCAGCACGTGTTTCATGTTATTTCCCCGTCTTTTCACCAGTACTTACTGATTTCATAGTCATTTACATAAAGTAGCCTATATAAAAAGATCCTGTGTTATCAGTTTTATCGAGGATCTTTTGATTTTGGTAATCAGCAGTCTTACGCAGTTAATGGCTACAGATGTCGATATTTTTCATTGTACAGTGTTTATTCTGCTAGAATTTTTTTATTCACGCGCACCTGGACTTAATTTAAACGTTCCCTAATAAACAAATCTAAGTGTGATAACATCATATTTAGACTTTCATATAAATATTATCTGTATGATGTGCATAAAACAGTATGGATTTCGTGATTTTCTTCCTAACGCAAGATGGCGGATGGTCGCACTGCAAGACTGACCGACGGCCATTATTAGCTTCATAATTTGGCAGCCTGTGCGTCTAATTCTATTCTAATTCCTTCATGGCTGAGAGTCTTTGTACTTACATCATTGAGATTATAATATCGAGTTTTTCGTACTTTGAAATGTTTGAACACAAAAATAAATTTTCAAATAGAAAAAAATATTTACTTATCCCATAAAAAAGGCGTCCATAGAATAGCAAGTATATATACTGGAACTGGAAGTTACCCTAGTGTTCTCGGAAACCATTTTATTTTTGCGTCTTATGATGAGTCCACACTAGATCAAGCACATGTTGGTAAGATAGGGTCACCAACTGGAAATTGTCAAATGCGGGACAAAACTCCGAAAAATAAAAAAAGGACTTTTTGTAAAAATGCTGGACATATTTAATTAATAGCTGCGAACATTTTTATTAGCAGAATCACGTTCGTCATGTACTTCTTTTATCTATTGGTGAAACGTTTGGAGAAATAAGAGACAAAACAATACCTGATGGTGTGCTGGTTCTTACCATTTTTTATTTTCGTGCTTTTGACGGTGTTCAATTTGGATGCATTCTTGCTAATTGTAAACATGCCGCTATGTGGTGTTAATGTAGTGGTCGCACTTTGTACGGCATGTAGGCATGAGTCCTGATATCGTGGAGATGATTACGCACAGTTTGTGATTACCTTTATCTGTGGTTCCATACGGCGCTCTGCAGAAGTTGGTTGCAGTGACAGCAGAACAGCGTCGTGCTTGAAGACGAATACATCGATTTTGAGCACCTGTCATTTCACATGGCCGATTTGTGCAGGGTCTATCTGATGTCATTAGTCTCCTGAGATCTGTACCACATGACACATTACTTTGATTGTTGCATACAATCTGGACTACGTTCTATTATGCCAGACCTTCCAATATTAACGTACCATTCGTACACGATCTGGTACCGAAAGCGTGTGCCCAGGCATGGCCTAAGATACCCTACGTCACTCCTAAGGACTCACTACTACGAGAAACATCCACACACTTCTGTTTCTCAGGGTACTATGTACTAACGGCTACTCAATGTCTTGAAACGACCATAGCGGACAACTTGAGGGTTACTATACACGTGTCATAGTCATAATGGGTTGAAAATAATATGAGCACATTGGAAATATCTAACTTCTCTGATTCATTGATGATAACTTGCTCTAACTGATTTATGGAAAAGTTTTTCTTGACCAGTGTCTTTTTATTTCTTCTTCAAACTTCTTAGTAATAAGGCAAAGATGGGCTGTTGCATCTTGAGACAGGCCTTGTCAAAACTTGTCTGCACAAAAATCTGACTTAATGTAAATTCACCATCAGTTCCCTCTGCTTGTTTATTACTTTAAAAAAACACGAGTGCCTGCAGTGGTAATTGTAAGTTTATGTGTATAAGACACATCTTTAGGGTAAGTTAATTACTACAATTACAGACTGAATTCAAATTTTACATCTTCTCAAGAAGCCTAGCTGAAATGCCAAGTCTAATTATAAAATTTATGTAGATCAAATTATACAATTAGAAACGTCGGAGTCATCTTTCTGTTTAACGGCGTAGAGATTTTCTGGATGAATAATTCAAGTGCAGTCTTGGATAATCAATAAGAGAAAGTACCATTTATTTTAGGATCCTTTGCTGAGAAGAAGCTATACAAAAGGGACCTTATAATTCCACTCAGTCCGTCTGTCCGCGTGAAAAAATTCTGGAATCACAAGGTATCAAGAGATGCTTAAGGTATCGTTGGAAAGAACTTGGCTAAAGAAAGCCCACAGCCGCGGAACCCACTTGATTGGTCCAGTAGATCAGCGTCACCAACCCACTTTTATAAAACTCACCTGTTCAACCTATCTTCACCAAACTTGGCATAAACATTATTCCCTACTAAACATCTTAGCTATCAGTGCTGCCAACATATTTTATTAAAAAAAAAGTATTTATGTGTTAGATGCTATAAATAGATCGGAGCCTTCGCGATTGTTAATTGACTTGCAGCGCTAAGTCCAGAAGAAAAGCAAAATGACTTTAAAATAATTTTGAAGCTTCAATGGTTAACTTTCCTGCATAGAAGTAACCCCGGAACCCCTATGTACAGATATATCCCAGAGCCCGTTACAGGGCAAGTTACAACTAAAAGGAAAAAAAAAATGTGGTAGCCCAGATTTCCAGATCTGCAGTAATGCGTCGGTTCACTCAACCTTCCAAATGAATTACGAAAAATCATCATCAAGGCTTGTCTAAGCATGCTTAGAGTATACTTTCGAAAGTAAATATCACTATTAAGGCTGGATTTCATGACCGCTTGCGCTGTTTGCTTTGCTGCGATTTGGATGAGTAGTCAATTCAAACACGTGTTTTATCGCATGTTCTACGTATTACGTAATAAAACACGTGCTTCAATTGGCTAATCACTCTAATCGCAAGCAAAACAAGTAACGCAAGCGTACATGAAATCCAGCCCTTAGGGCTCATTTTCAAGCCCGCTTGCGTTGCTTGGTTTGCTTGCGATTGGGGGAATAGCCAACTGAAACACGTGTTCCGTAATAAAATTACACCATAAAACACCACGTGTTTCAATTGGCTACTCACCCAAATCGCACGCAAAGCAAGCAACGCAAGCTTGCATGTAAATCAACCCTTACACCACAGGTTTGTCACACATTTGCCAAATTGCAACTAGGAACTTTGTTACAAACTTTAAGCAAACTTTGTCATGGCAACTTTGCTGATATTTCTGATTAGTGTCATACATTTTCTGTCATCTAGGTTAGTTGTTTTGTAAATATCAAGTAAGTCAACGTTGAAATTGAGAACGTCTTATTTATATTTGGCTAAAGAATCACCGAAAACACACTTCAACAAATAATAATGAATGAAGACAAAAACGCTCACATGTTCTTCGCCAAGCTTACTATGTCGTTTTCTTTCTTCCATAACGTAACTTAATACTTGGGCCTTGTGTTTAGAGCTTGAAACCTTGACCTGCATCGTTTCTGAAGCTGAGATACAAATTTCGTGAATCTTGTTTTTCTACTTAACATCACTTCATTCATCCTGAGCCCAGATGCTCTTTCTTGTGACTAACCTCACGTGATATGACAAATTGTAACTCATGACACTGACAGCGGCTTCCGAAAGCAAACAACATTCTTCGGATGTCTCTCTTTTTTCTTTTCTTTTAACTTTGGGGTTGTTTTTACCACAAGAAAAAACTATGAGAACAAGAGAGCCATTGCTGAAAGCTTTTATACAGGGTGTTGCAAAATAACAGCAACAAAACCACCTCAACAGAATCCCGACGTGACAAAAAAGTATAGACCATCGGGGGTACACAAATGCTTCGTTTCGGCGTTATAGGCTACCAAAAGCGTGGGGAAAATAACTTTAGAATTTCATATTTCCAATGTCATTAACAATAGAACCGAGGCGGCATAGTACCGTCAAAGACTTCAGACCTACTCTATCAAAAATTCATATTCCAAATATGGAGAATATACTATCCAATTATACTACTCTGTATACAATAGTAATAAATATAGAGACATGTTTATTTATAGAAAACTGAGGAAACTGAAGGTCACTGCTATATGATATTGCACAATAGGACAGAATTATATCTTCGATACAGCTGACAAGAAATCTGTTCTAGTAAAGAGCACTAAAAGTTCTTAAAAAAAAAAGAAATTTGCGAAATGGGGTCGTTCAATAATTACGCAAACATTCAAGTGAGAGGAGGTTCAGAATGTGCTTTACGAGATTTTGTAGCGCCAATAAAAAGGGATACTAAACAACTGCAAACATATACCGATGAGATCGAGCTGATATATTTTCTAGTCAACGTTTGTCTTCCTAATAATATTTATGTATTTATTTCCAACACAACAGGCTTTATAGCCCAATGAATGTCAATATTTGCAATGCTCATTTACACACATTTTTATTACAATATCTCTAAATGCTTTGGAATATATAATACATATATCCAATTCGATGCGTTCTACAAATTTCATTGTAGGTAGTACAGCTACTTACAAAAACAAGTGGAGGTTGGAGTGCTAAGAAATAATAGTTCTTTCCTCCAGAAGAATTGTTTCACTGTACGCCTAAACGTTAAACAACTGACCTGACAGTACAAATATACGCCAAAACATGGCATGCAAGGATATTCCTCCGTTTGGAGGAAGAAAGGATTAATTCGTTCAGCATCATGTAGAGAACCACCAGATAGGCAAAAATCGAGTTCTTGTCTTGTTCAAACACACACACACACACAGAAAGAGAGAGAGAAAGCATGGAAGAAAACGGGGTAAGAGTGAAGAAAGAGAGGAAAAACAAGGAAAGAGAGAAAGAAAAATGGCGCAAGACATGAAAATAAATTAAGTTTTAACGCTTTTGAATACACAGTCTCCGTCTCTACCCCCTGCCCCCTTCTCTCTCTGTCTTGTGTTTTTCTCCCTGTGAGGGATAAATCCCTTTCAGTAGCAATCGCAAGTATCATTTACATTACAACACTTAATTCCTAGAAGAAAATATTTGGAAAGCCGCTCGTGAAATCGAACCAAAGACCTTCAGAATGAGAGTCTAACTAGTTTACTACTTAGCTATAAAGACCACAACAATTGTGTTGTTAAATCAGACATTAAATTCGCTACCCTCAGCGGTTTATATATATATATATCCTAGATTTCAGAACTATCTTTCAAGAAACTAAATCCCACTTGCTGGAGGCGCGTTTATTCGCCAAACACAACCAGTAAGAATAAAAAGAAAGTTATTAGAAATTATGTGTTCAAAGTACTTTTAGTAGAAGTAGGTGATGTAAACGGTTGTGGGTGTAAATACAGCACCGACAGCATCAGTTACCAGCTGCCTAGCGTGGCGTATTGGTAGGACTCTGGCTCACCAAAATAAAAAAAAAACAGATTCGATCCCCGATGGGTGGGCGAGATTTTTTTCTTAAAAAATATATTTTTAAAAGTTTTAATTTATTATTAATAACACCTTTCTTGCATTTTTAAGATTGTTCTTAAAAGTGCATTTTTTTTAAGTTAAGATTTTTTGCATCTTCTTGTCTTAAAAATATATATTTTTTACTAAGTTCAAATTTATTATTAATAATTGCTTTCTTCCATTTGTCATAGATTATATAAAATTAGTGACCATGGGTTAGGGTAGGTTAGGTAAAGTCAGGTTCGGTGATGTATCTTTGTGCTTTCGTTTCTTTCTTTCAAAATTCATTTCATTCTGAAGGTTCGATTCCACGAACAGCTTTCCAAATATTTTCTTCTGGGAATTAAGCGCTGTAAATGATGTTCGCGATTGCTACTGAAAGAGATTCATCTCGCACAGGGAAAAAAAACAGACAGACAAGGAGGCAGGGAGAGAGAGACGGACACTGTGTATTCAAAACCGTTAAAACTTGATTTATTTCCATGTTGCGCCATTTTTCTTTTCCGCATTCCTTGTTTTCTTCTCTCTCTTTTCACTTTCCCCGTCTTCTTCCATGCTTTATCTCCCTCTCTCTCTTTGTGTGTGTGTGTGTGTGTGTGTAGGTGTGTGTGTGTAGGTGTGTGTGTGTGTGTTTGTTTGAACAAGACAATAATTCGATTTTTGTCTATCTCGTGATTCTCAACATGATGCTGAATGAATCAATTCTTTCTTCCCCCAAACGGAGTAATATCCTGACATGCCATGTTTTGGCGTATATTTGTACTGTCATGTTGCTTGCCTAACTATTAGGCGTACAGTGAAACAATTCTCCTGGAGGAAAGAACTCGTATTATTTCTTAGCACTCCAACTTCAACTTATTTTTGTAAGTGACTGTACATATTCTCCAGATTGGTGACTTCATTATTCTATTAGTTTTGCCTTTTTGCCGTGCAAGAGATTAGTGTTTTCTACGCGATTTTTTAATGACGGGGCACGAAAATCAGCCTGAAACTTCCACAAAACATTGATGATGTGTTCAAATTAACAGCCCTATCTATATTACTACGTTTCAGAATTTAGCGGAAATCGAGTTACAGGACTTCCAAGTTTTCGAAACTTTGTTTTGAACGACTCAACAGTAGGCAACACTTCGTACATATGTGTTGAAATTATGCATTTCCCATCATTCACTTTTATATAAAATATTCCGCTGAAGATAATTTATGTTAGATTAAAGTTATTGAAGAAGTTGACGTGTTAATTAATTGCTCTGATCCCTGCCAAATACAAATGTTATATAAATACAGGATGAACAAAAGGAAACTTTCTTTTTGGCAGTGGGATTCGAACCCACGCTCTTCCCCTCCCAACGCGCAATGTTCATTTGAAATTCGCGTCATTAACGAATTAATCACAGGTTTTGGGTGTTATTGGATAAACAAAACGCGAGATAGCACGTTTAAAATTATCACAGTGATGTTTTCAGCAGTTCTTTTTTAAAAAAAAAAACTAACGATGGTAGTTGGAGCGCTCATAACGTTAAATAGTGTAAAATATTTACCTAACCAACCAAGTATCTCTTTATAATATTTAAGAGTTCCAAACGCAATTTCTCGCAAAGCATTTTTTAAAAAAATAGCATCGGCTTGTCCAATAAGTAATGTCGTATTTTTGCACCATGAGGAAAAGTAATGATACTCACCTGGAACATTACCGTTAGTCAGGAAAATAGTCTCCATCGGATTCCACAACACTCTGCCATTTGTGAACCAATTGTTGAATCCCCCCATGAAAGAAGTAACCGGTTTTTGAGACAAAGAACTGGGTCACTGTTCGCCGCACGTCACCCTCATTTTGCAGTGTTTCCCCGTAAATGTGGTTTTGCAGGCTGCGGAAAAGACAGTTTGTTGGTGCAAGATCTGGTGAAAACGAAAGCTGGGGGAGTTTCTCCTAGCCACATTTCTCGACCTTAGCATAGGTCCTTTTTGCCTCGTGTTGTCACGTGAATGAGCACACCCTTGCGATTAACCAGAGCAAAACGTTTCTCCAACGCAGTCCGTAGGCGTTCAAGCTACTAACAGTAGACATCTGCGTTGATGGTCTGGTTACGTGGCAAGAGCTCAAAATGGATTATCCCACAGATATCCCACCAAATACTCAACATCGCATTCCAGGGATGGATATCTTGTTTTGGCACAGTTCCTGCAGCCCCCCTTTAGATACCAACTGCCGTGTGTGTGTAATGTAAAGCTATACGACCCACTTTTCATCCACTGTCACCATTCTGTGCAGAAATGTCTCACGTCTGTGACGGGTGAGTAGGGCACTGCAGATGTCAATTCGCCGCTGCTTCTGTTGAGGCGTTAACGCATGGTGTACCCATTTTCCGAGTTTCGACATGTATCTTATATCCTGTAGATGACGATGAAAGGTCGAATGGGTAACATGGAGTTCGCTGGCCAGTTCCTCAACAGTTTGCATTGGACTTGCCTCCACCGCTGTTCCCTGGGCACGGGTCTCCTTTCTCGTGGCTTATCAGCGAGACCGAAACATCTGGAACCACCTCTGGCACTTTTGCACATACACAGCACCATGACGATGAACGGTAATGATGTTTCGTGACGCTGCGCTGGTTGGATGTCCCTGGTGAAATTAATACAGCATGACATGCCGTATGTGCTCCTCCGACACTGCCATGATCAAACACAAGCCACACTTCCATAACGTGGAGTATGCCGTTCTCCTTCTACATTCTGTTGCACAATCAAGCTATGGCACGTGCCGTCTACTTCACTATTCGCTCGTCAGATAGCGTAATTGCAGCGATTATCGCGCATACGACATTAGTTATGGAATAAGCCGATTAATGATCACATGCTTTTGTAAATAGAACGTAAAGACCATTGACATGATGTGTTACTTGACCCATGTTGTCATTTAATAAAAATTTACCTTTTGCCACTAGACCACAATAAAATGGGACAGCATGCAATGCTTGACCACGATGGCACATTCTCCATGAAATTAAAAGGGGCGAATGTCGGGATTCGTCCTGGAAATCTATTGGTTATGAAATTCACGGGAAGGAAAGTTTCCTTTGGATCATCCTGTATTTATATCATATTCGTTTTTGGCAGGAATGAGAGCAATTAATTAACACGTCAATTTCATTAATAACTTTAATCTAACATTTAAATTACCTTCAGGGCAACCTTTTATATAAAAGTGAATGGGAAATGCATAACTTCAACACATATGTATGAAGTGTTGTCTGCCCATAAGGCGTTCGCAACAAAATTTCTAAAACTTGGAAGTCCTGTAACTCGTGTTCCGCTACATTCCAAAACCTAGTACTATACGGCTATTCATTTCAAACGTAATACTATACGGAACAGTCTACGGCTGTTCATTTGAACATATCATGAATGAACTATGGAAGTTTCATGCTGATTTTCGTGTCCCATCGGAGACAGTTTCCTCGTAAGTCTGTGCAGTCTAAACCATTTTGAATTATTTTCCTAAGAAACAATAGATCAGAAATGCTACGCCTTTGCTCTAACGTTTGAAAATTGAAGTTTTTACTGAGTATATTGTAGTTTTCATAAGTAGGATAAATCCAAGTTATTCTATAGGTTAGGAATTTAAGAAATTTTGATCGTATTCTCTCTAGTTGTTGCCAGTTCTTTTAATTAACGGGGATTGCAAATAGTGGAAGCATATTCTAATTTGGAACGAACATAAGCATAGTACATTTTCTCTCATGTAGAAACGCTTTTAAACTCTCTTCCCATCCTTATTACAAATTCTAACATTTTAAAATCTTCATTTGTAATAACCTTGGTAAACTTTAGTTTGCATGGGCAATTCTAGTAACTTTTTTACTTCGGCCCGTTACGATTATCCATCACGTTCTAGTTATAATCCACAATTACAAACATCCATGTCCCCGCCGCGAATCGAACTCGGGACCTTAAAACCCAGACCTTAAAACAAAAAGAGTCAACAAAATTTCCAAGTTTTTAATTTTTTTCCCTTTGTTGTGGTTCAGATATTCCCGTTTTCCGGGAATTTCCCTCCATCTGACAACACTGCCGCAATGTCAGACGTCATGTTGTGTTGCCAATGTATATTTTAAACAATATATCTCCATATATACAGGGCGTTACTAAAATGCACTGCAAAAAAATAAGAGTAGATTGCTGACATCAAAACAAGTTAAAGCATTCCTATGAATATGGGTGAAATTCCGATTCGCTTTAATATACAGCGTTTCCAACTTGGAGCCTAAAATTGACGCCTAACGATGAGAAGAAAATGAACTATTCTCAATAAATCAGAAACGACGCATAGAATATACATTTTGTTTGAGGGAAATTTGTGTCTAACGACATGGTGGGTACCAAGAGTTAAAATACTATGTCACCGGGTCGTCAAAGTTGCCAACCCGGCATAATGTTTAATTTTTTCAAATGTCACTACATCGTGTTATTCCTTATTCGGCATCCTCTAGTGATGGTAAATACAAACGAAAAGTACACATCACACTGTTGCAAACTATGGATAGCACATAACGGTTTTTGCGATCTAAAACAAACTACGTATTTTCCTAGGATATTTCATCCAAAGTTTGCAACACTGCTGTGTATTCTTTAAGTATAGTATTTACCATCACTAGAAGATGAAAATGCGCAATCACATGATGTAATGCAATTTGAAAGTTTAAAACGTTAAACAGGGTTGGCAACACTGACAACCTGGTGACAGTATTTTTACTCCTGGTATCCATCACGTTGGTGAAAACAAATTTCCGCAAATTTCCGTTTAGTGCATCGTTTCTGATTTATAGAAAATTATTCATTTTCTTCCCATTGTTAGGCATCGATTTTGGGCTCCAAGTTGGAAACGCTGTATCTCCAAATCGAAGCGGAATTTCAACCATGTTCATAGGAACTTATTTATATGTTTTGATATGCGGAATAACCTCTTAAATTTTTGCCATGCCTTTTAGTAACACCCTGTATATCCTAAATTTTGCAAGTTTGACATAAGGAATAGACCAGGATTACGCCAAATTAAGGGTGCGCTCGAGAATTTAGTGGGTAGCACGCCTCCCCACAGGAAGGAAGGTCGCAGAATCACTGGGGATATGATATGTTTGACTTTTAACATTTATTCTAAATTGGCACCACTGCATGCTTTGGTGCAATTTGCAATGAAACGAATTGGCAACACTACGTGACTTTTAAATAGTATTCAAGTTATTTGCAAGAGTAAAGACATAATAAATAAAAGAGCAAGAGAGCACACGTACATCCAATGGACGTCCATATGTAGTCCAATGGGTATCCAAAGGACATCCCAACATACCTACAATGTCCATCCATATGGACATGATACTGTACGTTCGTCCAATGGACATCCAGCCAATGGACTACCAGCGAACCGAAAATGTTCATTCATGGTGTATATATGGACATCCATTGAATGCCGAATGGACATTAAAATTATGCAGGTTTTGTAGCATATTAGGTCAGCTCCTGACTACTCCCCACAGAAAAATATTTTTGGTATACATATGTAGTATGAACGTTGGACAGAGCTCCGCTTCTTTCGTCTACAAGTATACTTGGAACAATATGCAGCTGCCTGCGGTAGGATTCGAATCTATGATCTTCTTATTGTACTCCGTCAGCCTCGTTACTACGTATCCACTGGACTCCACAATGTCCGTCTAAGGAAAATTCATGTAATGGACATCCATTAGACGTCCAAACTTATCTTAAATCTGGACATCCATTTTATATAGATCTATTTTACGTTCACATTCTATAACACATGGTCATCAAATTTTTTAATGTAAAAATATATTTTCCTGAACGTAAGCGAAAGAAGAAGAAATGTAGACTTAATATGATAATGATAAGCAGAAAGAATTCAATAGATCACCTTCATGTAATGCTCGCCTCGCCAAAGCTTCAAACTCCTCAAAGCTGTCGAGAATGTATGAATGTTCCTCTGGGGGATCTGAAGCCATGTCGTATAGTTCACGAACATTTCCATTCCGGATTCCGAAAGTGAAAAATTCCACTCCTTGGCTCTGAAGTTGGTTGGCGACAGGTCGTGGATCTCCGCCGTTGGAGTAACCATCAGTGATGAGAAATACTGCTTGAACAGCTTCTGGACGGGATGATTTCAGGACTTTCTGGAAAGCAGAGTCTTATCAATCTTACAAAATATAAAATACGAAAAACATTACATAAAAAGAAACACAATACAAATCAATTAACATAGTTTGTGAATCAGTTTCTCATCATGTTTTAGTCTTTCCGCCAGGGGTGAACTGAGAACCAAAGGACCCACCCGGGAAACAACCCAAAGAGCCCACTAATAACCAAACAGCACTCGTGGTAGTGGTCGTTGTGACCCGTGGGTCCCAAAAACATCTTCCAAGGGCCTTCAATGTCCTTCATGGTAGTGGACCGAAAAAAAAAGAACTTGCAAGTACCCTTGTGATACTGATCAGGTCTCAAAATATGAAGCCTTAAGTAAATAGGTCTATAGTATCTTTAAAAATATGAACGTATATTTAAACAATGTGCACTTACCATTAAACTTACATGGCCCCTTCGCGTTGTAAAATATTGTCAAAATGAAAAAAAAGATGTGGTTAATGTGGAGAGGAAAAACATACTACAGAAGAATGTCCGGAGAAGGAAAACCAGAAGACAGAGCTAACGGAAGATCATGTAAGTCTAAATAACCGAATGAATGTCCATCGTAGAAAATAGCATGTGAAAGTATGAAAGAGTTATTTCCAAGAAAGAATATGGAAGGAATTAGGATCACTCAAATAGATCAGTAAAACTCAAAGGTAGCGTTAACAAGACTTGCAGACGCAAAACATTCAGGTATGTTGTATACAAGAACCGTATAAAGTTAAACGAAAACCTCAACATTATCATGGGTTTCTAGAGGAGTCTTTGCAAAGGGACAAAATCCAAAGACTGTCATAATAGTAAATAACAAGGATTTGGAAGCACTTATATTGGATCAATTTAGTGATGAGTGGGCAATGTGTCTAGAGATAAGATCCAAGCATGTTGCGTTCATTTTGCTCAACATGTACTTACAGTTTACCGACCCGGCGAGTATGCATATAAATAAACTGGAAAGAATTCTGGATGCGTATGACATCATCGTTCTTGCAGACGCAAATACTAAATCAATTCTTTGGGAAAGCTGGGAGACTGATTCAAAAGGAGAGCTTCTGGAGGACATGATACTGCAGAAAAATATGACAGTTTTAAATAAGCCTGGAATTCCGTTTACATTTCACAAGAGTTCAGATGTGCACAGCAACATAGATCTAAGTCTGGCAACTAAGAGAATAGCGAAGAGAATTGTGGATTGGAAGGTGGTCGAGGGTTGATCGTGAGAGACCATAACATTATCTTCTTTGAAATCAATCATTGAACTAGGGAAGAAGAAGAAGAAGATATATATATATATACAGAAACTCGTTTCAACTGTAATCCAAAAATCATAAACTGGACCAAGATTAGAAAACCTCTAAGGTTACCTAATATCAAAGACACAGTTGTCCTAAATGAGGACGCTAATGAACTACAATGTGCCTTACATTTAGCCTTAAGAGCCTCAACTTCAAAAGATGGTAAGAAAACAACAAAACATGGAATTATTTTCTGGAATCAGGAGTTAGATCAGCTTAAAGGGATTAGTAAAGCAAAAAGGAAAAGCTATCAGCAAGCCCTTCATCCTGATTTAAGAACAAGAAGGCGAAGAAAATATTGGGAAATAAAACAAATCTACAAAACCAAGATGGAGGGAGCCAGGAAGGAATGTTGGAAAAGGTTTCTGATGAGAAAATTGGAGCTGGATCTTTGGGGAACCCCATACAAGCTTATAAATGAGAAAATAAAGATTGGATCCACTATCCCTAATGAAGAAAGATGGCTCCATAACAACAGTTGGGAGAATACAATACTTGATGGAAAACTTGCTCCCGAATGGCAAAGAGTCCAATGATTTGGAGAGGAGTCCAATGATTTGGAGATTCATAGAGAAACAAGATGAAAGGCCGAAGTAATAAAGCAACAACATATGCAGAATGAAGACGTTGAAAGCATCCAAGTCACAAATGAGGAACTGGAGGTTATATTTGGAAGGTTGAAGAACGACAAAACACCAGGACCGGATGGTATAAAGGCTTAAAGAACTAAAAGAAAGAACAATACCTAACGAGACTTTATGCGATGTGTCTTAGATTGGGTACTTACACTGATATATGGAAAACATCAAATTTGATCATACTATTGAAGAGTGTGGGAAAGGAAAGAATAATACCCAAGGCCTGCAGGCCGATTTGTCTACTTAATGATATCGGAAATATATTCGAAAGAGTGATTGTGAATAGAATCTTAGAAAATTAATTTGCCTGTGGCACACCAATGCAGTATGGGTTCAAGAGGAGTTATTTAACCGAAGATGCTGTCTTAGGAAGTTACCTGAGGATCAGGAAATCGAGAATGTTTACGTAGTCGGATTGTTTATCGATGTGGCCGATCCATTTGACAATGTCTGGTGCACAGAAAAACAAAACCTAGTAAATCCAGCTGTATTTGTATTCCTAAACTGTAGTGTACTAAAATAGCATGAATTCACGAAAACAGGATTTCTCACATCTTCGTTCAAGAGTGAAATGTGGTTTGCAATCACACAGTAGAAGCATAGACCTCATAATAGATAGACATAGTACGCTTCCTCATTTCTGGCTGCGCTAAAACTAATGGATTTTTGTTCAGAGCACGCAATTTTGCATCCATCCGCTAGGTAGTTCTTCCATAGACGTCATATTCTACTATTAGGTCTATCTATTATGAGGTCTATGGTAAAAGTCACCTCATATCGAAAATATCCATTTCTTGCCAGTGCTTATAATTCCAAATAAGGTGAGGCTTTGGTGGTACGACAACGTCGCGTGAATCGTGAACAGGATAAACGCAATGTCCTTCCTAAGGAGTGGAACTTTCAATCCCCATAAAACCGAAGGGTAGGCTTTAGAGAAGCTCTCCTGACTCATCTTGCGCTCTTGGGTGTGTGGTTGCTTACATCGACTCCGTGCCATGGAAGGAACCTTCAGCTGAACTTAGGATTTTATTAGGTCAGTGAAATAATTAGGTCAGATTTTTTTCTAAGTTTCATCTTATGAATTTTTCATGACCCTAGTCCCTCATCAGCAGAACAGACACTGACTATGTCTTATTCTCGTACATACATCCGATATCGATTTGATGAAAGGATATATTCCGTAGTAGTAAATTGTAAAATCATCTAACTGAAGTTCGAATTCTCAGAGGCATGAAAGATATTTTAATTGCAACCCTCTGAGCCATTTGCCGAATAGTTTAGGTGTACTCATTATTAATTTAATCAGTATTTATCAATTCAATTATTTTATTTTTTATTTCGCTCTACCTCTGAAACCTATAAAGTATTATTATTATCGCTGGTACCTCGCCCAGTGACGACATTTACTTTCAAGGCAATCTTCGCCACAGTACTTGCAGTTATTTGCATTAATCCAGGAAGACCACTGAGAGATTTCTTTTGCCTTATTAGACGTTCTCAGTTTACAGTTTTAGTATGATTCTCGCACATGCACAGAAGGGAAAAAAAACTAATTTTTTTATCGTAACCAAACATGACATTCTGATCAATGTTTGTTGAGTTGTTGTCGCCATCTTGATCGCTCATTTCAGCAGAAATGGGAAGTACTCTCAGTGAATGGGGATTGCGAATAATTGACAATAGAAAAGTGATTAAAACATGGGGTAAGTCGTGGGAGCAGCTTTTTATGTTTTCGGGCAATGTATTTGTGACCATTTATACTGTTATGATGTTGTGTATTTTATAACTGATAGTTTAGACCAGTCGGTAAGATGAAGGACGTCTAACTCAACAACTCGTGTTCAAATCTTGCTTCAGACTTCTATTTTTTTCTTATCCTCCAAGTATTTCCGGAAACTAACTGTTTTTTTATTAGCCAGGTTAATGGAAATTTTCAGTCAGCTACGGTTCTCTAGCTTTCTCCAGATATGTTTGGGGAAATTTGTAACAGTGTGGACTATTAGAGTATCTGGCAAAATGCCTATTGGCAATTTCACGGAGACAGGTAACAGTAACAATCAGAACACACACTTGAAGCAGCGTAAAAGACGTTTCAAATAGTATAGTTTGATCCATAAAGATATGTGATTAATTTCAGGCATCTACGTATTTCCATTTGCCAAGCTTGTAGTGATCCTATTTACTGGATCAGTTGTTGCTTTAGCAGAAAATAAGGATGAGGAGTAAACACTGGTGAGGGACAGCCAGATATGTATTTGTCAGTGGCAAAGCGGAATCTGTCCCAGACCTGTTTTCATGGGCCTGCAACAGTGGTGGGACGTTGTGAAGCAATGCCTCTCTTCAAGAGTCCAGTGGCGCAACAATCCATACATGATGCATCCGGATACTTGAGATTGACTGATGAACACTGGATTTCACGGATGCCCGTCTCAGCGTCTTTTCTGCTGTATTAGGTGATAGAAGATCGAGCAGTATGTTGGACGCGTTATTCATATGGATCCAGATGTAAGATTGCCCCGCACCATACAAATGAGGTATGTTCTCAACGTAAATATGGTCCATGTTAGTCTCCTGGAAGTCATCTACATTGATTTGTACATTATTTCCCACTAGGAAAATTGAGTATCTCACAGGCAGAAACAGGACACTAACATGAACCTTTTGAAAACTTTTCACGTTTTTTCCACATGAAGTTCTAAACAGACTTTTGTCCTTTGGTAGCAAATTGAGAGAAGTCTGTTGGTGTCATACAGGTAGATGAAAGCTTCAAAAAGCCACCCACTGCCACTTAACCTCCGCAAGAAAGCGCTCGTATAATTTTCTGGTGTTGGTAACACGTTCATTAATATGACATTCCTTCAAGGCGTGTCTACATGCTTAAATCAGAGTTCGAATAACAAATTGTCGTGAATATGAGTCATACTATGGATTGGAACGTACTTCCGTTGCTGGCAATGCTGAGCTAGTTTTGTCGAGTTTCTTCCATCACACCCGCTCTTACACGTTGCAATACTTCGGCGGTCCGGGCTAGCTGTACCCGCTGTCTCTGTAATTGTTTGGCCAAAGCGCTTCCGGAGGAAATCGATTCTTGTGCTGTAGAATAATGCGTCACATATACGACTTGCTGATGATCAATCCTTTGGTTTTACACCCCTGCATTATTCTTGAGAGACTGTACCTTTCTTCGGAAGGCGCAACTATGTACCCTGCCATATATCAGGACCTTTCGATGGCATAGCGGTGATGTAGGATCCCAGCAAACTCCACACTGCTACTGCTACATCATGCCTACAACGGCGGAATAGGGCAGTCCGAGGCGGAATAAGGCCAAGGTCAAATTGTCCCATCATAGCTGAATCAAAATTACTACTACTAGCAGAAAGACTAAATTCGAGTCAAAATAACGTTACTCTAGAGCGGAAGATTAAATAATAGATGGGCCAAGAGAGTCTTTAATTAGCTACAAAGACAATAAAGACAAGTATGAAAGTAATGGTAATGAAACCTTAACTTTGGAGATCATAGAGGAAGAATTACACATGGTAATTAATCACTGGCAGGAAAGATGTAGCAGCTCAAAGTAATCAACGATAGACACACACACACACACACATATATATATATATATAAATATATATATATATATGTATTCGGTAAGTGATTGGAGAAGAGAAGCGAAGTAAATTAAGCTTATACTATTGCAAAGTAAATTATACTTTTGAAATCTAGCCTCATCTTGTCTGAGTCTAAGTTGTCTAAAGGCCGGCCCTAAATATAATTCAAATTGAACCTCACTATGTAAACACTTGTACGTGTCAAGTAATTGATTTCCTGAGAACGCTGCCAATTAGCAGCATGTAGAATACCGAGTATTAAATATGTTACCATAGTCCAAAGTGACCGAAAGCGCCTTTAGTGATTATTTGCTGTTATCTGCCATCCTGTTGAGACTTCTTAAAGCTATACACCATCCTACAGAGTACAGACTAAGACTGGAGCTCCTAAAGTGATTTTGATCATGTCAAAATCTGCATTTAAAAAAAGATAATGTATTTCACGTCGTGTACTCCCAATGGAGAAAACCGGATCAGCCATCCGCTGGGCTGACGCCGGTCAGGATCGGGCCGACATCCCCAAAGGCAGCAAGAACCTTCTAGAAAAACGCTCATTTTGGCCGGCGTAGACCCGACCATTTCCCGACAGTCACAGTCGGACGTCAGTCGAGCACCAGGCGTTTGCTGCCGTCGGCACAGCTAAGACGGCCCACTATCAGGGATTTCTCTTTTTTCCCGCCCATGGATGGTCGGCCCAAAAGCGGCTCAGCGTCGGCTATCCGGTGGCCCGACCACGGGGACACGTTTGTCACCACCTAAGGGCCGTAGATGCATATAACATTTTCACCACTGACGGCCCGCATATTGCTATAAGAAGTGGGTTTAGTTGGCCAAAACAAATCATGAATGCTGTCTATTGGTATACACACAGTTAGTTTTAATATTATCCGTTGCTCTCATCATGATTTACGGTGTTAATTTTCCAACAGTAAATAATCCCAGTGACTGCTGTGGGGTTCAAACACAGGAACGTTTTGAACTTTTTGTTGGTAGCTCGTCGTCTTATTCCCTCATCCATGGATCCACGTTGTGAAATTGCAGCTCTATTACGGTATCTGTAGTAACAGGCAGCCTAGAATGGAGTTGCTACGCGTTGTTCACCATCATGTACAAATAAAACTAAAGAATACTTTCCTCTTTTCTTTCTTATGTGTAGTTTTTCTTCTTTAACGCCTTGACCATCGCTGCACTATTAAATTTGTATTTCTCAATAAGTGTAATATGTAGCCTTAGAAAACACACATAAAGCGAAATCTGTCATAGATTAACGCCTTATTAACAAAATTAAATGTTCGTTGAAATTTAGTTTAAAATTCAATGTTTTCAACAAGCATACGAGAACATGAAAAATGTAGTTAATTTCATTGTATTTGCTTACTTTGAATTTTTTATATTTTTCACTACAGATTGATGTAAAAAGACGAATGAAATTAAGAGATAAATATGTTTTAATGTAATAAGCATATTTTAATATTAGAAAGTTACAGTTCTCGGCCAGAATTCGGTCCATACAAATGCTGCCGCCCATATTTCAACCATCGGTGTAGAGTTGTGGTCACAAAAAGTACCGAGTGAAGCCCGACGATTCTAACTGGCATTTGCAATTAATTTTTTATTCTCTATAATGAACAAATTTATGACTACTGTAAATATATCGTGACTATCACTGATTTTATTTGTAATTGTTTTCTGCTCACTGTCTCAGATAGTTGGTGGTCCTACTTCCTCTCGACTATTCTTGCTGTCATATTCCCGCCTTGGTTAGGGCATGGTCGGCATTTTCCTCAGTCCCGACCAAATCCCAACCCCATAGTCAGGAAAAGGGAGGCAAAACTTTCCCACCCTTTTGAAAACCATTTTAACAAAATGTACTGGTGTGATTGGTACACTGCATGGATCAGTTTAAGCTAGTTAGATCACTCCTAGCTTCGTTCTTTAGGCCACTTTGGCAACAGGATTTATTTGCCTAACGCGTCCATTTCGGGTCGATCCGCTGGTGCACCGCCTTTAAATGTGACCTTTACCCGGCTGTCACACCCCCGATGCCGGGCTGATGGCAGCAAAACTTGGACCGTCGGGGTTGGGGCGTATTTTCTTCACTGGGCTGTAAATTTTGAATCACTTCCTTGCGAGTTTTACTTTAGTATAAATGATTTAAAGTCCTGTCATATTAACTTAACCATATTAACTTTCTTTCGGACAAATGCTTTTCTCGCAGCTTTAAATTTATTTTTAACATTGACCAAGGATTTGTAGCATATTTTACCGCTGCAGGATTAAATGCATAATCTTATTAATTTTCTTCGGCGTTTTCCTTGTTTATATTGATTATGTTGCTTCTTTGGAAGTTTGCCTATTTTGATGACCTAATGATGAACTTGTGCATCCTGCTCTCTCACTCACTCTTCTAACTCTGTGATTCTTCCTTGTGCATCCTGCTTCATCTGTCATCTTATATGCTCTAGTAATGCTCAGTGTTTCTTGTAGCATTAGGGTGGGCGCGAGTCCCCAAAGACTTCCAATCGGCCCTCAGACAAGAAATAATATGATTTAATATTCAATAACTCCCGAGACATATTAAAAAAGGGAATTATAAACTTATTCTGCTTCACTTATCAATTACTAAGATACAATCTCTCAGTTACAAATCACTGTCATTGCTCGCAAAAATTACATTAAATTCAGCAAAATTACGTAAAAGAATGCTTCAATTTTTCGCTTACATATTTCATTATACAAATTTCAAATGTTTAATATGTCATATTTCAAACTGTACTAATGTAAACATGTAAACCCTTTACAACTAGCAATAATAATAACAATGAGAGTTCAGATATCAAACGGCATGTATCCAAGGAAACTGCTTCATTGCATTATAATTCTGTATGGTCCTAAACCCACTACCTCATACACTCAAAAGCACCAACTACGGATTCACTCTCAAAACACTGAGCAACGAGAAATGCACGATTAATCATCTCTTATACACAGACGACCTAAAACTATAAGCAAAGTCTAAATTATCAACTTTCAAGCATCATCGTAAAATTTAGCACATCGATCAGTATGAACTTACGGATAGGACAATGTAAAACACTCAACCTAACGAGAAACGAGATGTATCGTAACAAAAGAAGATTGATTCATAAAGATCAAAGTATCGAAGTATTCATAGAAGAAGAAAGCTACAAATACCTAGGATTTCTCCAACTCAGCGACGTCCAACACTAAAACCAAACTGAAACTGAGAGAGGCATTCCAGGATACAGTGAACCTACCTAAGCACAGGTAATAAAGTCATAGCCATAAATACATACGCCATTCCAATCCTAATATACTTATTCATAGTCATTAAATGTACAGTTACTGATTTAAAAGACCTAAACAGAACTATCAGAGCTAGCATGACGAGACACTGAAACCATCGTCCCAGACCAGTAACAGAACGAATCACACTGCCACTCAACCTAGGAGGAATAGGAATTCTAGACAGAAATCTATTACATCTCATTCAAGTTGCTAATCTCAAAGATTCTTTCCTACATAGTAGGAAACAATAAATTGTTCAAAGTTAGATCTAAAATGGATGTAAACAGCACATCATTGAAGCTGGGAAATGAAAATTAAAGAACAAAAACAATGACGAAGAACGTCTGAAAATAACAAACTGCAAACAGAAAGAGCTCCACAGGGGTCGACAGAAAGCTTCAAATGTGTGATTAAAACAAGCACATATATTCAGTGAAATATTCGTCATGGCAATCGCAGACTGGATCATTTCAACAATGAACTATAGGAAATACAACCTTAAAGAAACAATTGAAAACAAATGCAGAATATGTAATCATAGAATACATAACAGGAGGATGTATCAAACTTGTTAACTTCGATTATACCAATACGAATAACGATGTAACAAAAATCATCCATCAATAGATAGCGAAAAAAGCAACCTCAAAGCTGAAAACGCACCCTACTTTAAATACAGCTCCAGCGAAATCTCGGAGAAAGATAGATACAATTATATTGGGATCATGAAATGAAAACAAACAAAACAATCAAAGCAAACAGATCAGACATCCTTCTGCTTGATGAAAACAAACAAAGAGGCTCTAATCATAGACATTCCTCAAAACCATAAACTACGAAGAACGTACGCCATAACGATAAATAAATATTTAGAATTGTCCTCTGAAATCAAACAAATGTGGAAACTTAAATCAGTTACCCATAATTATATCGACAACTGGTATCGTCCCGAAATCAACAACGAATCAACTACAAGCCCTCAACGTGAAGTATTTGGTGTTCTCAGCTCAAAATTGCGTTATACTAGATACATGCCAAATTGTCAGAAGATTCCTGCAGACCGAAATGTAAACTCACTACTTGATGTGCATGCGTAGTGATGCTACGATCAATCATTCCATATGAGAATGAAAAGCGAACATCACGAATAACAATAATAATAAATCACGAAGTGTTGTTTGTAGTAGTACTAGATTGTAAGACTACTACTAGAGTGTATTTTGTAATAAAAAAGCATAGTTTGTAATACTATCACGCTTATAATTATGGTGTCCACCATGATATTGTAGACTACACTATCTCGTACAAACACGTACAGAGGACGGGGGCAAAGGTTCCTGAGGAGTAAGGATACGACTCGCTAAATCCATGAGAAAAATAAATACGACTAAGAAATTAAGAATACGCATGCGTACTCTTACTCCGCCTTAATAATCATTAGGACAATTTTTTTATCATGACGATGTAAGAGCTGCGTAAACTGTAACAACCAATATGTTCACAGAGGAAGAGTTTCTGCTGTCTTCTATATCAGTTGTTGAAACTGCGTCAAAAGACGCTTCAAGCAACAGTTTTTATCACGATCACTGTTCTTCCAGTTACAGGTAAATAAAACACCCTCCTGAGATCCAACAGACAGAAGCTCATTGTTAATCGAAACACACCCGTACTTCCTGCGAACCACCTACGCCACGCACTTCGATATTGTTAACAAGTTTTTCTCCAGCTGCCATGCAGTCATTCATGAAGTGCTAAACGAGAATCTTCACTTGGATAATAATATTAAATAATAACATCCCCTTTCAAGGATATTTTGTTGTAAAAAATGTCATCTAAAGGTTTCAAGCTACACCAATGAATCTGTGCAGAGGAAGTTGCAGTTGAAGAGCTCTTGCATCAGTAAGAAAACACAGAAGATTCAAGTGTCCAGCATGCGGTGGTATCTACGTTGATCCCCCAAGAAAAAAGAAGACTGGATTCAGTGTCACGCGTGCTATGAGTGGTGGCATTGGCAGTGCACATCTTACGAAAAAGTGGGTGCTATAACTTCCAATATGTGCTAAATTTTGTTTACGCGTACTTTTTACCCCTTCAGGTTCGTACTCTTGTCCCATATACGAGTATAGGGGCAAGGATTCGCATTTGTACGATGTAATTTCAAGTAGCCCTGTGCTTTAAGGATATTATGAATAGAAGCGTAGAGCTAATATTTTTTTCACTAAGCTTGAAGGTTTTAATTGCACGTGTAAAATTTCTATTATAGTAGTCTTGGTGAGAGAAACACTGACTATATGCTTGTCTGAACCTGAGGATCCAGTAGTAAAGTGATAGGCAAATTATACAATTAAGACGGTGGACTAAATTCAGTCTGTGAGAACACCTGGAACTGAGGTCGTGTAACGGTAAGAGCTCTGGATATGAGTACTCTGAGGGAAGTCACAGAACATTGAACCTGGGTGAGTTAAATTGGCATCACTAATGTGTACATCCTTCGCGGTTAACAGAAAAATATCTTCATTCGAAGTGAAGTTATTTCTGTGTACCTTGCAAACCTACATTGAAACTGTGTTCATTCCTATTTATTTATTTTAATGGTCCTAATGTTTTTACAGATAAGTTAGCACTGTGATTATACTAAGAATGGATCTGGCCCCTTAACAGCATCTCATTTTTAGCATTCATTTTTATAAGATAGAGCGGCAACACTGACAGCTGGGATTATAGGAACACGAATACCCACTGTACTTTTCGGTTGTGTTGAATAATGTTTGCGGCAATTGTACTGCAGATAAGCCTAACGGAATTAAACAATTTGATCATTTGAATTTTTATGTTTTAAGTTGGCAGCACCGACCCCCTACATAAATTTAGACGGTTCCGGCTGCCAGTGCCGGATTGGTCATAAAGGTAGCCGGAAAATTTTCCGATGGGCCGGTCTGGGCCGATTTAAACTAAATTCTACTATGCTATACTGTAGGGTCTACAGTATTTTACATATTAACAAAAGATCAAACATTCAATTCCGAAGAGATGTTGAGACTTTCATCTACCATTACGTGTCCAGTCCAGTCAAAAATGTTCTAAAACAAATTTTTAATACAAAAGCCTCAGTCCAACCATCAGCCCACAAAGATTCAACAATACTATACTGAAGTTTTAATAAACAATGAACTTGTAAAAAGATCGTCATTTTGATTTTCATTTCACGTTAAAGAATTGAAAAGTGGAAATACCAAAGGCTGTAAGTGCCAAATTTGAAATTTTATAGAGGCAGAAAACTGAATAGATTTGGCTTCGCATGATGTATGTCTTCTAATATTATGTGATTGTTTTCACCCCTTTCGGATTGATTTGTTGTTTGGAACAAAGATGGGGATATGCTGGAGAGCATATCGATCATGCTTGTGGACAAAAGTATATTTTTTTAAACAACAGCACTTGGAACGTTTGTCATTCCATTATTCAATTGTCATGGGGGGGGGGGGGCGAAACGAGATGAAATTACCGGACAATGAACGAGATTGCATAATGAATAAGCTACAAACTGTATGATTCACCCGACATCATAAGGATAACGATTTTACAACGGCTAAGATGGACAGGTCATGTAGCTCGAATGTTGAGATGACGTTTTGCATTCAAGGCTACAGCTGTTCCTTCCTAAACCCTACCTTACCATCTATGGAACGTAACAAAGATACAGACGTAAATAGTTTAAGTCTTCTGTTGCTGTTTATCCCATTATGAACAAGTAAGTTTGTATTTGGCTGAACAGCACAGTTGGAATATTATCTTTAGTGGTTGTAAAAATTAACTTTAAATTACTCTTTATTTCACATAACGTATGGTTGAAATAATTAACAATGTACGGAGATATATTAATGAGATAAATGATAATCGATTCTGTGTCCTCGAATATCATGAAATCTTCAGGTAAAAGAACGATGAAGTTAAACATCAACAGCAAGTGCTTGGTGGAGATATTACCATTGTGCAATTAATTAGCAAACGAGGTCTTGCTTAGAGAGGCGATTAAAATGAATCGGCTTTTACCCTACATAACGACTCTCCGGATAATGGTAACTTATTGGAAATTGTCGAACTTATGTCATACAATGTAATGTTGAAGAACCTCCTGGTTGTTGGAGGAAGTCAAACATTTTCTAGTCTGGTTGGAATGAACGGTGGTGAACGTAAAGCATAAGAAACTTTATTGCCAAAAGTACCGTTTGTGAGTATTATTAGAGATCTCATCAAAGAGTAGGTGTTAAAACAAGCTCAAGAATCAGGTATATTTTCTTTTCAGGTGGATAGTACACAGATATGAATAAAATTTTCCATCATAATCCGTTACGTCAGAGAAATACAAGTGTGGGAGAGGCTCTTGGCTGTAGTGGATCTCCATTCTGGGTAGGGGAAAGAACTCTTTAAGGCTGTTCAACGTTCTTTCGACTCATGGATTCGATGTTAAAATTTACTCTTCTGACAGAACGGGTTAAAGCAAAGTTTTCCTCCAAGTGTCTATCGCTAACCGACGGTCACTAAACGTTAGACGTTTTCCCAGAGACAATGGACTCTTTGGTGAGTGTTTCCCTACCAGCGACTAGCGAATTCTTTCAATAGCGCGTCGACGTCCTTACGAACTGGTTTGCGTGTGTGATCGATGAGATGACTACAGAAAGGTAAATCCTTTTACACGAGTTATTTGATGATGATGATATAACGCAGGCACTCTTGTTGGTGTGGAGGTGAAAGCACTCAATGTTGAGGATGCGAAACGAGGGAGAATGTTTTCATAATCTTACACACGCTCACTCGCAAGGAGACAGGAAACTTTTGTGAGTCTTCTGGGCTGAGCACCATCGAATTCGACAGAATTTTGAAGCATCATAAATTATTTATCTTCTCTCGTGGGATTGCATTTTTCGACTAACATTATGAAAATATACCTAGGTATATAACGACTCTGACAGGTGCTTCAATCGCTACTGAGGGTCCATTGGTCCGGCGCTAGCGCCTACTACGATCATTGCTTTTAGGAAAACGGGAATACTTAATTACATGCGATGAGCAGGCCGCGTACACTGCTAAACTTCTTCAGCTGAGCGTCACACGCTGAAGCTTGAATGTAAATGTGTCTGAAGATGAATGGTGATTATAATGGTTTCAGAGTTTGCATAGAGAAGTCTTCTTAGTGACATATTCATATTTGATATTATGCGCATGTTCTGAATTTAGTGTTAGGAGACCATGTTTCTATTTCACCGTTCAGTCTACTCAACAACATAGTGTGTTTTTATCAGAGAATCTTATGGCAGAATGCACACTTGGAAGATCTCACTACAAAGTCTTGTCTGCCAAGAAGCCTTTCTCCGATAGGATGGACAAGGTTGAAAGACAAGCAATAGAAACCGTGTTAGGTACTGAATGTGAGTCAGACAATTTATATTTTTCGAGTTAGTGTCTACGTTTTAAGTAAGATTCGAAATCGCGAAATGAAACCAAATGCTTGTTGCAAAGCTCTCTCTTTGATGACAAATTACTCAGTTCGAAGTTGTGCTCGTAGCTCACATCTACTTGTATCTGTCGAAACCACTTCTCTCTCGAAATAGTTGCAGACGTCTTCAGTGGACTTACTGGTAAGTCATCAAATTGCTCTGATTGCCTCAGATGAAATCAAAAGCTTCTGTCGTGATTTTGATTCCATATATAGGTACTATTTGTTCACATAGCTCTTGGTAAACCAACAGAATGAAAACTGTAAATTACTTGATCTGATAGTAGCGTAGAAACTTCGTTATCAGAACAAAGCGTCGCAAGGAAGAAGACACTTCGAGGACAGCTTTCTAAGCGATGATCCTCATCCTGATTAGCTTGAGAGATTGAGAATAAGAGAAACTCCTAGAAATAGTGATCAACAGTCATGAAAATCGGTTCCTAAAACTCGGCGAACTTTTTACTGATGTTTATTGAATCCGAATGATTTCAGCTAAGGAAAAAATTCGTACTAGAGGATCGCTGAAGAAGATATCGGAAATCTACGTCTTTGCTACTCAGTTTCCATAAGCAGTTAAAAAGAAAGGATGGTGACGAAGTGACAGTTATAGCAGATCAGCTGAGAGACGAACTGCTGCAATTTTTCAAGGGCTGGCCACAACTACAGGAAAGTGCAAATCTAGCCACTTACAGAGGATGCCTGTATTGAAAGTGGCAGAGGGTCACGAATCGAGGAAAACATTAACAAATCAAACCAGTGCAATAAGCCCGTGCGTTGTCATTATACTTTTCTTTATAATTACAGCTCGTATAGCAGTGCTTGTACCACCCTATTCAATAACTGTTAAATAATTCTGACATTATCTGTTACAGAAGTAACCTGTGAGTGAAGTTCTTTAAAAAATGAAGCTTGTTAAATCGGCTAGAAATTCTCTATGTGGAAATCACTTAAAAGCACTTATGTATAGGTGTCTGGAAAAGGACAGCTATTGATAACAACAGGGTGATAAAAGTTATTTGATAACGACAGGGTGGTAAAAGTTATCACCGAGAAAAGTTAGTGAACTGAAGCGACTCTTGTCTTGACGTTCCATACAGGATGAATGTTTCATATTTGGAAATGTCAATTGAACAAATGTTAAATAGATGTCAATATACAGTACTGGCTTTCAATAAAGTTTTTCTAAATAAATCAACAGCACGAGTTGGAGTGTCTAAAAATCTTGTAAACTTCTATTACTCTAAGCTACAACAGTAAGAAAAGGCTTCAGTCCATCTCCTTTGTATCTTTTCTGTCTGTTAGTTTAGTGATGTGCAACGAAGCGATTATGACCTTCATTGTATATGATGGTATAGTATGATAGCATACAACCGCAGGAACAAAGCAATGGTTCTAGGAAAAATCTTAGTCGGGATGGACGGTTTACTATTTGAACCCCGAACCTCTTATTCGGATACTGCTACTCTACCATGTGAAGTACGCCGTACCAATTGTAGGGTTAAAAATGTGGTAATCCATGAAGTGGGCCGGCGCATTGAATTTCCCGAATCAACTTTTGATGTCAATCCAGCACCGCTCTGAGCTAGTCTAGCCAAGACATTTCTAACGACACCAGAATCACCTCTCCTCCCTCCCTCCTTCCCTCCCTCTCTCTCTCTCACTCCATCTTGTGGTTCGTGAGATTGAGATGTATTCTTTAAGCACGCACTGACGGACGGAGTGAGGGGATTATAAGATTCTCTCAAGTCCCTTGATAGCGAAGATATAGCAAAAAGAGATCTTATAATTCCGTTCATGGTGTCGGTCCGTGTTCAGAAATCAAATAGTCAGAAACTACAAGTTGGAGAGAGAAATGCATCAGGTGTCGTTGCAAAGGTCTTGGCTAGAACAGCTCAGAGTCGCTTGAATCGTCTTGATTGGTGCAATAGTTCAATGTTGCCAACCCATTTTTAAACCAATTGTTCAAGTTGCATACATTAAGTTAGACCTAGCTATGCCAAACTTGGCATCAACATTATTCGAAACAATACAAAAGCACTGAGGAGGACTACGTCCCCAAGTAGCCCACTTTCCAGTGTTGCCAATTTATTTACTATAAAATGATTTTTATAAAGTGTTCCCATTGCTTTAAACATAGCAGTACCAGACTTGCCATAAACATTGTTTGACACAACATACTGAAGGTTCCGAGACACCCGTTGTCAGTGTTGGCAACCCTTCCACAGAAAATATATCTCATAAACTACAAGGTGTAGAGACGTGGCTAGAAAAGGTTTTGGCTAGACTAGCTGAGAATCGTTGGAACAGTCTCGATTGGTGCTGTAGTTCAGTGTTGCCAACCCATTAGAATCAATTGTTCAGATTGCTTAAATTCAGTTAGACTTTACTTCGCCAAAATTTGCGTAAATATTATTCGACGCAATAGAAAAGCAATGTCCGTTTTCCCGTACCTAAGTACTGCAGTTATCAGTGTTACCAACCTACTTTATACAAATTAATGATTGCATGGCTAAAATACTATTAAGGGTCCAAAAACTTGTGTGATTGTTAGTAGAATTTCAGTTCTAACTTGTTTTATACAGATTTGCTATCACGCGACATAACAAAGTAATGTTTTAGTATAATTTATTTAAAATTATAAGTATTGGCATGTATTAACATAATACTTTCTCTGAGGTATTAAATACTAATCTTTTAAACCGAAAATGTTAATGTCCGTGTATGTGACGGCAACGATATTCTAAAAACTTGAAGTATTGACGACTTACACCGTGTTATTGGGAGTCATAAGACGAGTTCGACGACATCAAGAACATGGCGATATGCCTTCTGGATTTATGGGGATACATATTTATAAAATTGCTATCGTGGAATCAAGCTTTCAGGGAAGCTTAAGAAATTATTTAATAGGCGGCCTTACCGTTTTAGATTCTGAACACCATGCCTATCCCAATACAGTTTATTCTTGATAAAAAAAAAAAATAATTTAGAAATATTTTAAATATTTAATACGTCACATAAAAGAACTCACTTTCAAACTTTTGTATTTTCAACAGGATGAACGGTTTTGATGCGGAAAGTCGACGAACTCTTTTCAAGCAATCAAGCTGTCGGACAAGCAGACAATCGTCAGAGAGAGAGAAAGAGAGAGAGATTAATAATATACTGTTGAAGTTTCACCAAAAAAATGGTCGTGATCATGTAAC
>JAGDQP010002702.1:86371-101335 GCA_022664845.1 Lepisma saccharinum | reverse complement strand
AGATTGTTGTCAACTACTGAGAGCCTTGAACTTCAACACTAAACGGGCTATTTTAAGAGTTAGACTTCCTTTCTATATACCAAAGTTTAAAACAATTTTACATAAAAATTCTCCCATGATGAGAATGTGTTATGAACATAACGAAATTATAAAAATTAATTACAACCTATATTTTGGTATGAAAATAGATTTTAAGAAAACAGTTGTATTTTCTTTAGAAAACAATGGTAGAAATATGGAATGAGTATTAGGTTAACAATTACAATGGTAAAGTTTCCATGTGTATCCTTTGTTTTGAAACTTAATGATGTGTGTTTAATATCGTTTTTTTTTTCATTCTTATTCATTTAATTCCTAGAATATCATGAGTTCATAATCTATGTTAAATGTATATTGTATTTATATATTCTCCTATGTACAACTTGTCTCGAATATTTTTTTTCTACTTATTATTTTTTCACGAAATATATACAGGGTGGTAAGATTACGGACCGACAAACTTCGGGGGGTGAAAAAAAAAGCCGAGGCAACGGGGGGCAAATTCCGAGGCATTACGGAGCTACAGCCTGCCGAAAGCGTGGGAAAATGAACTTCAGAGCGGATGATTGCCAAGACGACAAATCAGAGAGTAGGCGGTTGAGAGTAAATTAGAGGAAGTCACACCCGGGCTATCCAAAAATGCATATTGGAAAATACTACAAGCAGGGCGCAAGGGATTCCCCAAAGGAAGTTGGGATTCCCAGAAAGTCTTCCAAGTAAAGATGGGTCGAAATGACCACAAATGAGATGAGTTGCCAACAGGTAACAATAATTCATTGTCGGCACATCGATATCTCAACGAGAATTAATGTTATGACCATTTTTATAATATAATGCGTGGTTGCATATCAAACACGGCTGATAATTAAAGACAGTCAACGAGAGTTCCGCTTATTTATTAGCAATGAGAGAGACTAGGAGTATCCAGTCGGATGATGGTGAGTACGCATCTCAACAGCTGCAGTGTAGTAAAAAAGACCAGTGCTATCAGGCGTCCGTGATGTCACAGCAGTCTTGCATTGAAGCCCGCCTGGAAAAGAATCAGGTGTATGATTAAAGCGTATCAGCATGCAAAGGATGGACGGAATGTATTAGTTAATGAAGAGGCATTTTCGGCTGGTTACTAGAGGAAACGCAATGTAGTACAGCAGCCAAAGAAGGATGATATGGAAGAAAGAAAACAAACACGTGTGTGTACTAGAAATCATGTGTAAACCGATGCAAGGCAAAACGTAGAAAGTTTTCAATACGATGTCACAAGCTTAAATAATTCAATCTGTCTACTCTACACAAGCAAACAAAATGCGTGGAAGAGAATGATGAATCCAAGCTGAGTCGGAACGTACCAGCATGTACGTATTGCAATGCAAAATGCACCTATAGTTAGTAGAATACTCGAAAAAAGGTATTTGTGCATTCTAGCAACTCTGATTTGGAACTCGACTATGGGACATTGGATGTTTCGCGTGCTAGTTTGTACGAACGCTGTATTGTGTATTCTCTCTAGTGTATGAGTATTGACGCTCGTTAGCCTGTGTCACGTACCGGTGGTATTTTGGTCAAGGGAGCGGATTCGATTGCGATTGAGACTGTCCGTTGCACGAGTGTGAACGGAGAGGGTCAGATTATAGTTGAAAATGCAGAATTTGTCATTAGGACGTTATTTGTATGTGATTGAGTGTCAATGCCAAATTATCGTCTTGTCACCTAGCCCGTAATTAAACGCTATGGTCGCTACCCTCCTCTCCCCTGATTATGCATTAGATTGATTCATTATCGTAGTTTATGTACTAGAATTGCCTATATCCATCCACATTTCTGTGTAGGTCCTGAAATCCGCTCCAACGCGAAGCAGACCAAATACTGTTCACTCCTGGGGTTTCGTGCTTGATTGAATTGTTATACGAGTTATAAACGAGCTGGTGCGCATGTAAGGACGAGACCTACAATATGTGGTCAAGTTGGCTCCGAACGACTACTTTCAGGAGACCCGGACGGAAGTTGAACTCGTGACCAGGACACGAGGCGCGCACACTAACCTCTCGGTTAGTCCGAGTCATTGTGATCGTTAATGCATTCCAACACCCGTAACTTCTTTTTCTATGATATTGCCAAGTGTTTCTTCCAACGACATACTGAGCTACATACACTCACTACATTTTCCCATTGCTGCGGACGGCAATGGCCACAACTCCAGATACAAAGTTATTCCTGGTCGTTTACGACGCAGCTAGAATTCGTCATACCCGTTAACGCATTTTTTCTTGTCTAGAATAGACAGATTGAACTATTTAAGCTTGTGATATCGTATGAAAAACTTTCTACGTTTTGCCTTGCATCGGCTGACACCTGATGTCTCGTACACATACGTGTTTTTTTTTCCTCTCTTCAATGTCATCCTTCATTGGCTGCTGTATTACATTGCGTTCTTTCTACTAACCAGCCGAACGTGCCTCTTCATTTACTAATACACACCGTCCATCCTTTGCATGCTGATACGCTTTAATCATACACCTGATTCTTTTCCAGACGGGCTTCAATGCAAGACTGCTGTGACATCACGGACGGCTGATAGCACTGACCACTCGACCAACGAGGACGTCTTTTTTACTACACTGCAGCTGTTGAGATGCGTACTCGCCACCATCCGACTGGGTACTTCTAGTCTCTCTCATTGCTAATAAATAAGCGGAACTCTCGTTGACTGTCTTTAATTATCACCCCTGTCTGATATGCAGCCACGCATTATTTTATAAAAATGGTCATAACATTAATTTTCGTTGAGATATCGATGTGCCGGCAATAAATTATTGTTACCTATTGGCAACTCATCTCATTTGTGATCCTTTCGACCCATCTTTACTTGGAAGACTTTCTGGGAATCCCCAACTTCCTTTGGGGAATCCCTTACGACCTGCTTGTAGCATTTTCCAATATGCATTTTTGGATAGCCCGGGTGTGACTTCCTCTAATTTACTCTCAACCGCCTACTCTCTGATTTGTCGTCTTGGCAATCAACAGCTCTGAAGTTCATTTTCCCACGCTTTCAGCAGGCTGTAGCTCCGTAGCGCCTCGGAATCCCCCCCCCCCTCCGTTGCCTCGGCGTTTTTAATTTATTTTTCACTGTACTATCACCTCCCGAAGTTTGTCGGTCCTTAACCGTACCACCCTGTATAGTCCAGTTATGTCTGGGCGTGTGTGCGAGTCTGTGTGTGTATATTGTGTATAATTGTATTGTATTCTATTACCTGAATTTTGAGTTTGCAGTATGTATGTTAGGCAAAGTTCCTTATGTTTTCAGCATATATATAATACCTTAGAATTGTAAAATGTATATTGTTTCAAACACTGATTGTACCAGGTAACACTTATCTTCATTGGAGCAATTGCTCCGTGATAGGCGAATAAATAAATAAATAATTCGTAAGATACATTTCCTATCACAAGCACACAGTTAATACATATTCAAGCACTTTCATATTCAAGTATTTTTACACACACACAAACACTCACACATGACTTTGAAAAAGAAATGCAGGAACAATACATCATTGCAGTCTTAACCATACAATATTTACTCCGTTCAAGAACATGAATAAAGATCTAGTCAACTATTCTTCATTTTAATTACACTTTTTGCCTTTATTATATATTCTGGATCCAGGCAGCGCATCCCACATGGTCAACAATTTCCGGCAGCGTACATTCTGTGAAGAAACGTTCTAACTTGGGAACCATGGCATTTTTCCATAAATCTTCGTTTCTTTGTACGAGTTCGATATGCAGAGGAGTGCTGTCATCAGCATACACTACTAAATAGCTATTGTCAATGTTTGCGATATTTAATTGTCCTTGAATCTGGAAGTAGTAGTCACTACACCTCCCGCTTTGAATCAAGATGACGTGTGTAGCTTAGCAAGAATGTAAAGGAAGTACTCAGAAACATACGAACATACAAAGTTTTGAGCTTCTGCTTTGAGGTACTGAAGCTGTTAAGTTTTTCGTAGAAAAATAAGCCCATTTAAATAACATGGGGAAATTATTAAATCCCCCCTACCCCCCTAAAAAGTTTTCTGTGGGTTAGGTCCAGAAGCAATATGCATGCAAAATTGCAACTTTCTACGTCAACCGGAAATACCCGTTATTTTATGTCAGTGAGTGAGTGAGTGAGTTCATCTAGCCTTATATTATGGATTTGTGAAGAACCCCAATGAAGCCACCTCAAACACTCACGTAAGTAAAAAAGTGTAAAAAAAAGTAAAAAAAAAAAAATAAATAAAAACTTACTTTGAAAGTTAGAAGTTTTGCCTCACATGCAGATTGAAGGGATACTGGAGACAGTGGTGGTTGATCTGTATTCGGGCCATAATCCTTGGTCTGTATTGGAGAAAGTTCTAGCTTTCTTCTCACTCGTTTATCACTGCACTTACTAGCACTTCCTGAAGATGATTTCCTCTTATTCTTGAAGGATTTGAAATGTGATCCAGGACTCCTTTTCGTTGCTGATTTCCAAGGACTGTTATGCTATGTTGCTTTCCTGTTGTATGCTAGACCTGTAAGGTAACACCTTCGCTGAAATATTCCACGATTCGTTAGATTTTGCCGTTTCCCAGCATTGAATTTACTTAACAAACTCATAAAAAGTTCAGCTCGATTTGTTATCTCGTTTGCAACAAGTCTGTCAGCTTTACGAATGAACTGTTGAAGAGCAATCCAGATGATAGTACAATCCAGATTTCTGTAGTAATGGTAGTAAATTATTTTCCTTTTTCTTTGAGCAGAAGTAGGGTTTGCATTTATCACGACATCCGAAAACATGAGACGGGCCATTTCTTAGATCGTCACGAAGATCCTCTACAGTCCCTTTCCTTTCAGCGTTATGTGAAATAGCTTCTCGAGCAGCAGCAGTCAAACGGGGAATTTTGTCTCTCAGGATCGCCCTACTTTGAGTAGAAAAATTAGTTTGTATACGCGGCTTATGAAGAGCACTCGTGTAGTTACGCACACAATGGTTAGCACATTCGACTTTTTTTTTAACTTGACGTCCATAAGGAACTCTCTCAATAATACGACAATGGACGCTCGAATTCCCGTCTGCAATAAATGGTTTATACCGAAGACCATGCATTTCTTCGCTCCTACAAAAGCCCTCAACCACAATATCAGCTTCCATGAAAGACGGCGAAAGAGACCAATTTCGGTAGCACCTGTGAACTGGTGGTTCAATGTTCCTTGAAGCAGCAGAAGCACAAACTGAGCAATATGTATTCCTCACACCAAGAAATAGAAGTTTGTTCGTTTCCTTATCAATAATGCACGCCTGGAAAACAATGAAATCCTAGTATGAGAACAATTCAATGTAAAGAAAAAAAATCATATTCTTTATATAAGCATTGCAAAGTTTAGTGACAATATATATTCGGACAATTCTTGATCATCTGCCGTTGACCGTTTGTCTCTACGAGTTAAGATTACGGAGCTGACACTTGAATCGCAAAAACATTACCAAGCCGTCTGACTGGAGCCGAAAGTCTGATCGTAAACAAAATTTACACACCATAGCTATAAATTTCCCGTTTTTCCTTATGACTTACTTTTACGGAAATAATACATGATGCAAGAAACAAACTATAGTAAGCTGATAAAACTGGAAGTTCTATCGTAAAAAGAAAAATCCACCATTTATTCGGATTATTACTTTTTGGCCTTTCTAGTTTGTCTCTGTGACTTACTGTTACGGCGCTTTTATTTGATACGCATAAACGTTCCCAAGTCTTCTCAGAACCTCTATAGGTGTACAAGCCTAAAACTGTTCACATTTTTTTAAAATTGTTAAGTTGCAGAATGTGAATAATCCTTATGTATTGAAGATAATTTATTATTATTAATTATTTATTTATTTGTTCAACAAAGAACAAAGTTCATTTGACTCTGAAAGCGTGAAATATGGGAGGCAATAAAACTAAAATGAAAAGAATATGAAATATCCAAAGTTATGCAGAAAACCATAGAAAGACAATTTATACGCATACTTTAAAAAAGAGAGAGAGGAAAGTATGTAGTATTACTTACTACTCCTGAAGCTGCATTGTAACCATGTCCATAGCTTCTTTTACTCCAACCTCCATCTAAGCTTACAGTTACCCAAGGAACACCATGAGAATCGACTTGCCCTATTTCAATTGCAGTTCTTTTCTTCTCTTCTCCAGCTTTCTTCATTTGAGACCAAACTTTTTCTTCCCAAACCTGTTAAACAAAAAGATCATTGACGAACGTGCATAAAAGTCTGTTAGTTTAGAGCTAATGCTCCTGTTTATTTGCCAGGTGATAAAGAACGTAATGCTAAACATTATTAATAAAAATAATATTCATCAATGATAATGTAGTCTCTTAAGAGTACATCTATATATTCGACTGATGGTAATGTAATTTCACGATGTAAACACCAACATTTTACTTTTAAAATAAATTCTATATGCAATTAAACTATTGCGATTCAATAAAAAAAAAAAAATACCCAAAATAAATTACCCAAACTGGTTCATTTCGGCAACAAAAATTCGAATATATATAGTTGTGGGGTTTACGAACAAAATTCTCACAAGAATAAACAGCATATATCACTTCAGATTTATAATGATAAAGTAGTTCTAAGAATCAATTTGATTTGTGTTGTACTTACTGTTTCCAGTTCCTTTTCTATTTTGCCAAACATCTTATAACTCATGCATGGGATGTCCATAATGTCTAAAAATTCTTAAAGATTGGAATACCCGCTAGCAACGGACAAAGTTCCCCAAACAGCACCACTGTTAATCACCGACGTTGTTGATGTTTCATCATGTGTCTCTGTTGAATGCAGTACTTCTCGATTACAGACGTGACACTTGAAGTAAAGATGACTAACTAGGCCAGTTCGTCTCTCCCTAACAAAATCCATTTTGCTTAAAATTCAAATCTTCCTATGATCGTCTTGAAGCTTCATAGACCAACGAAGTACATGACCCAAATCATCAATTCGATGTCCACTTGGAAAGTCAGTCTGTTTAGCTTTCTCAGTATCCTGTTCGATTATGAGAGAGTCCAAACTCTCTGTCTCAAAACTGAAAATAAATAAATAATTTAATTAATAAATAAATTTCTTCCGGCAGGTTGGCCGCAATATATATCAATTTTGCAAGAATTGATGTTAGGGCCCACTGCTGTTACAAGTTTCTACGACAGGATGTTACACGTTTAATTATCTAACAGTAATCCTAATAAAAATCCTACAAGCGGCAAGCACATTTTTATATAAAAAATCAAATATTATATACATATTTCATTCAGTATGTATAATACAAGTGTTGAGACTAATTCCTTCGGGAAAGCTGTTGACTCCTTCCCCTGAAAGAACGCCTGAAATCAGTGGCGGGGATTGCCGGACAGAAGGGGGGGGGGGGCAAGTTAGTCTTTGAATATTCGTATCAGTGTAAAATAGGTTTGATGGACCTTATAGTCGAGTTTTGTAAAGTGAGCTTGCATAAAATCTTGTATACTATATGTGTACTTAAATGTTTGAAATGTGTTCACTTGTATATTTGTGGGCGAACTGATACAAATAAATCCTTGTCGTTGCGTTTTTAAAACTGTAATTGTTTATCGAAGTTCAGATTTGTTGTGATAACGTGTGATGTAGAAAGAAGTTTTTCACGTTATAAAACAGCTTTTTTAAATTTTATTTATCGCCTTTAGGCATCTAAGGCTAAGGCAGGGATACGGGGGAAATGATTCAGGAATGTGTCGGCCAGGGCCTATGTCGAAGATGCCATCCTGGTGCGGCTGAGGAAAAACCTCAGTCAGGTTCGTTGGTCGCTGGGATCGAACCCACAAACTCCCGAATGCTACGCCAACGCTCTGCCATTGAGCTACGGAGGCTCGATGTGTAAAACTGTTCTACCAGACAATCGACATTCTTTCTATTTGAAAATCTGAAAATGCAAAGTGCCAAGAACAGGTGCTCGCCTTATAATCGAAAAGCCCGGGTTTGATACTCTGTGTCGGCCACCGTGACTGAGATTTTCCCTGGTTTCCCTCAGTCATACTAGGGACATGTTGGGATGGTACCTTGAATAAGGCCAGTGCCATTTCCTTCCAAAAATTATTCCACTTGTTGTTAATGTCCGGTATAAAATGACTGAAATCGGCTGTATCAGGAAATGGTTAAGTAAATAAAACTGTATACTTGTAAGTAGCAGTAACAGTTCATTTTTGTTTCAGTTTTTCATGTAACGTATGCGCAAATACAAAGTATTATTTGTAAAATAGTGCAAACCTACCAAATTATAGTACAGTAAACCCTCTTTCATCCGCACTTCTCGTTACCGGACCTGTTCCGGATAAACCAGATTTACGATTTTTCATGGAGTAAGCACAGTAACAAAATGGTTTATTTTACAAAGAACAAAACTTATTTTAATAAATTGAGGGCAAAAACAGCACAAAATGGCAATTTTAAAATTTTCATTTTGGAGAACTCGCTTACGTATAAATGATGCACATTGTAATCGGAAAGTAACAAAAAATTACATTATTTCTCGAAAATCGTTCCGGATAAGATTTATTAGGAGAATTTACTTTTCAAATATTACCACTACAGCTTTAGTATATGTACGATAATTTTAATAATTAATTTTAAGCAGATCCGAAATATGGACATATAACGTCCGTGTTACGAAATGTAATGCCATGGTTGCAAAATTTGAAATACAACCTTGGTAAATGAACATAAATTGCGTGTGTTTGAAAATAAAGAGTTTAAACTGTGATCTTACAATGAGAATGAGATGACCAGAGAAAGGGGGAAGCTGCATAATGATGAACCGGTGATTCCTCCAGACCCCCCGCACGGGGTGTCAACCCCAAAATCATCGAGAGCACTCTCCCCCAACTTTCAAAATTTTTCGATTAAAAATCAGTAGAAACCGTGCAAAACTGCACTTACTCCCTCCTAATTTTAACTTTACACCTCCCAAACTCAAAATCTGGCGGCCTCCCTGTGAATAACTCAGTAGATTCACCCGACATTATAAGAATAATGAAATCATGACGGCTAACATGGGCAGGCCGTGTATGTCGAATGGGAGAAAGTGGTGATTATACCGTGGTTGGTCAAGATGAAAACTGGCTTGGGATAGAATCCAATGGCGACCGAGTTCTGTAAACCATAGAGTTAGTTACTTTGTTTTCGCAACACCCATGTGTTTCTGTTGTTCCATCGACCAGTGAACATTTTTAGAATTTTAGAAATCAGTAGCAAGTTGCCACCACTGTGATTACTTAGTGAGTGTTTACATAAAATTGACGTTTTTAACACAAGAAAATGTGTGAAACTTCTTTTTTGCGCGCTTCAAAGATTCTCGCAAATCGGATAGAGGCCGTGAAGAGAAAAAGTTTGTGAAGAAAGTAAAATCCCTCTTTTATAAATGCGGGGGTCGGAGGGTGAGCGAAGGGTATGGTTGACCTTCGTGGGACATAGTACACTTGATTTCTTCCTACATTTTGCAAAACTTGATGTGTCACTTCAAAAGTTAATGTCATAGTATGGAATATAATTATTTTAAAACCTAAGGTGAGACAAGCAAGTTTCGTTCGTCATTCTTGTATATTCACAGCAGAAAAAAAAAACTTAATTTTCTCTTAGATGCAAGATACATAGTTTGGGGGGGGGGGGGAGGTGGCAAACCGGAAACATTCCAGAATTTTTAAATATAAATAATGTTAAGTACTGTATATTAGTTAAAAAAAAAGCTTACAGTCTCCGGTTTGAAATTAGTGTCACCTGCAAAAATCCGGTAGGAGCTACGGACAGCAAAATAGCTGGAGACAGGAGGGAGTGTGTGTAAGGAAACGTAATAAATGTATATATGCGTCCGTAACATGTAAGTGTGACAGGGAGACATCTCCTTTTCGCTCTCCTCACTTTCGTCAGAGAACAGCTAGAAAATTTGTAACTCAGGCAAAAACTTTTTCTTCTGCTTGACGTGAATGGCCTTGGAATCGGAACGAAGATGCACGAAAGTATTCTCCCTGGCAGCACTTAGACTCAAATTTGAATAGAGAAGGAAGATAGTTCATTCATACAATGAAGATTTAAGACCTCATTGCTTGTTTCGAACCGCCGAGACGGGCTGGGACTTTGTGCTTATGGAAACTAGGCATGTGACCAGCAAGCACGACAAACAGCTTGAGCCTGGGTCGACATAAATTCCACACACCAACGAGGACAGAACAACCCCTACTGACACTGTTGTAAACTGATGGAAATTTACTATGACACACACACACACACACACACAGAAATGCGACTTCAGATTCGGAGATTTGGATATAAATCATCATGATGTTAATTGTTGAAAATTGTTCAACTTTTTGGTAAAAGCACAAGAGAAAGAGTACCACATATTTTTATGAAACTATTTAAATATTTTGTTTCTCAGAGTAAGAGAATTTCTTATTGGAGATATTTTTATACGCTTGGTAGTATACAATGCCAAACAATCAACTAATTAAATATTCTTACCTATTATTATCTTCCTGTTGTAAGTTGCTAGAAGAGCTGCTAGGTTCTTTAGCGATGTCAGCTTCCTTTACAGCACTCGAAGAGCTATTGTCTTCATTAACGATATGTTGAACTATGGCATCTTCCAAGTTCACTGTAATCGCATTTACATCATCACATTCGAGTTTACGCCTTTTCCAACATAAATGACGTGCTTGTGAATGTTTACTCCTTCTTTTAGTTTGTGATAGAGGTCTTCTAGTTTTACCCATCACAGCAGAGAAAAAGATAACGCATCGAACAGTAAAAACAGAGTTAGCACCACAGAAATTCTCCTGTCGTTATGGGCAAGTGTCGTCGCAGTTCGCATCTGATTCGCATGGCGGCGCTAATGAAAGGTGGGGAATTCAAAATGATTGACTGATGTAACACACTTTTTACTTTTTTAGGAATGGGTATACATTTTAAAGTAAACAACTATTGCAAAAGAAAAAGCAACCTTCACTCTTTGCAATGACATATATTAAATGGTAAGGAAATGCACAATTTTAATATAACAAAAAAGTAGAAAATCAGTGATATATTATTTTGCATAAAACTGTTGCAATCGAACTGCGCACCTCTTCAGAGAAAAGCGCATAAAAGTTCATGTAATGCAAAAGAAACTTTGCGAAATTATTCATGTCACTCAGGAAGGTGTAGGGAATCATATATTTTAGATTCGATGTTCCTGCTTCATTAGTTTAGTAGAAAAGTATAAACAAAAATGCTTAATTAATTAATTAATAATTACTCTCTAGAAAAATCATTTAGAAACGTTATAAATAGCATCATTATAACTTTTTCAATAAAAGTAATAACTATATATATGTTATTTTATATCAGTTTAAAACTGCAAATGTCCCCTTAAATGATCAAAAGAAATAGCTTATGTCTGCATATCTCTTCTAAGAATATTTATAATTAATTTCTTTTAAGTGATTTTTGGAAGGGGTGCTGGGACCCATGCCACATGCAGGTAGCATCGGAGCATCAGTTCTGTGACATTTAAGATCAATATGACACTAGCATTCCCAAAATAAAGTTTGGGATTTTTTTAACACTCCACCTTGTTACGCCCCTTGACCCCCCCAAAGAGAGGCCTTACCCAAAATAATGTTTGAGACACCTGTACTAGCATTGCGGATGATTGTTATTGCCTTTTGTAACTGATAATACGCATTTGTCGCAAAATCCTTACAAATTATTATTAGAGAAAACTGCTTCCAAAATGTAACATTGAATCTCCCATAAGGAAAATGAACTTTTGTTTTTACGCCCCCAAAACGGGAGCTAAACAGTGATTTTGTGCAATGTACCTAGTGTGAAAACTTCATCTTTTCCCAGAGCTCTAGAAAATAACACGAGTTATATATATATATATATATATATATATATATATATATATATATATATAGTGATAGTGATAATATACTGAATCAGTACACCTCAATTCCTTTACGCCAAAGTTTTCTTGAACGAAATCTTATCCCGTGCTCGAATATTCTCAAACCAAATCTTGTTCGCGTAATCCATATGAAATACAACTTTCAGATATTAGTTTGTAACAGTGCCGTTCTCCGCACATGAATATTTCACACAACTCTCACCAGGTGGAAGCCCAGTCGCGGAAACTCTCACCCCATCTCTCGACCGAGAAAACAAATACGTGGACGCTCATCCAGTCTTAGGGCGAAAGATCTTAGAATAGGAACGTGGAACGTACGATCGTTATTCAAAACGAGAGCTCTTCAGGTGGCAGTACGCGAGACCGAGAAGTACGAGATGAGTAGATTAGCAATACAGGAAGTCCGATGGGAGGGTCAAGATAGTATCCATCAGGGCAAGTATACTTTCTACTAGGGGAAACACAATCTCTCGATTTCGGAACAGGATTCCTCATTAAGAACAGTATCCGTTCGGTGGTTCAGATTCGTCAACGAAAGACTATCGTACGTTACGATACGTACCTGATGGTGCGACACGGTTTCAATAAATGTCTATGCTCCGACCGAGCAGGCTAATAATAACGACAAAGATACATTTTACGAGGAGCTAGGAAGGTTGTTTGACCGATTAACGAAATATAATACGAAAATTGTGGTGGATGATTTCAGCGCTAAGATAGGGAGGGAGGAAAAATATAGACTTACTATAGGCAAATACAGCCTTCACGAAATCACCAACAACAATGGAGAAAGACATAATTTTCGCGATCTCGAAAAAGCTACTAGTAAAGAGTACATACTTCCAGCATAAAGACATGCACAAATACACATGGGTACCTCCGGATGGAAAAACGCCCAACCAGATCGATCACATATTAGTAGATAAAATAAGACACACTAATATAATGGATGTTAGGTCTTACAGAGGAGCTGAAGGTGACACCGACCCTACTAGCCATAGACTACCGCGGTGGGCTAGGACAAGAAAGTTTTCAGAACAAATGCCGCTGGAAACGGGAAAGCGGAATTTAACCCCCCCCCCCTGAAATCTACTCCCCGAGAAAAACTTGTGGAGCATTTGCTCTTGAGACTTAGTCCCACGGCACAATAAGTCGGTGGAAATTTCACAAGACGCGTGGGACTAGCGATTTGCCTACCCATAAGCAAGATTGCTACTAAGTTGAACTCGTTTAACTTTCTTTCCAACCTCCTTTAGGCGTTTCACCCCCATTTTCTTAGAATTCTAGTGTCCAGGCAGAAAAAAAGGTAATAAATCTTCCTCCCCACAATCTTCCCAGTCCAGATGTAGGCACAGCCAAGGAAAGGATTCAGCTAGAATCTTTTCTTTTTCTCCCCAGAGAACTACACAGTTTCAAATTGTCTTGTAAAAATATTAAATATTTTTGTACCATGTGCTATCACAATGTTTTAGTATTGCATTTTATAAGAAGGAAAGTATATATTAGAAAGTAAGAAGAAATGCGGTCGCATTCATTTCGTCGACAATCATCTTGTCGACACCACTTTGTCGACAGATCATTTTGCCGACAGGTACGTTTCGTCGACAATTCATTTTGTCGACAAGTACGTTTCGTCGACAGCTCATTTTGTCGACAGGTACGTTTCGTCGACATCACTTTGTCGACAGGTACGTTTCGTCGACAGCTCATTTTGTCGACAGGTACGTTTCGTCGACAGATCACTTTGTCGACAACTCATTTTGTCGACAGGTACGTTTCGTCGACAATTCATTTTGTGGACAGGTAAATTCCCTCCAGTAATAATTTTGTCAATATGTAAGTTCATCAACAGCTAAAATTTTAGACTATTCATTTTGCCTACAGCTAACTTACGTTACGGGTTTGTAACGGGAAATTAAATTGATATTCATGTAGCAACTTAATCACCAAACTAACTGAATTTGTAATTTTATCTATTTCGTATATGGTTTACTCCTTTTCTCAATTTCGTATTTTACAGTGAAGGGTATCGGGAGAAAACGAGGAATGTCCAGTTCTAGCAATTTTTTGCTGTATAGCTCATTCTGTTGGGGAAAATTGAAACTACAAAACTGTCGAAGAGCGAAGGAAACCACTTCTAAATGACCACAGGAGACAATATTACCTTTGTCAAGCGATTAAGGTACTCAAACTTGATTTTCTCAATAAACCTGTTTTGTGACATTTCTCTCCCGTTACTCTTCAAGTATTGTGTAGACTGCGTACGTGGTCAATAGATGAACATTGTCACTGTTAAATAGGAAATCAAGTCATCGTTTGTCTTTGTTATTATTTTGACAAGTTTCGACTCAATTCTTTAGAAAGTATTTTGCTGTAGTCTCCTGAGCATATTAAAATTTACATTCTCAAGCCTTGTTTCTCTTTCAAAAGTGTAAATTAACAACACTGTTGGAAGTGTAATAAAGGAATCTGGTCTTGTATACCAATTATATGCAGTAAATATTTTATGTCACATAATGATTTTAGTTTGTTGTGGAGTATCATGAGCAACAAATTTACTAAATCAAAATCAAAATTTTACTGTTCGATGTTAGAAATACCTGCGTATTAAATACACTCTGTTAAAGCACAACACAACGTTTCGACTACGTCTGTAGCCTTTATCAAGTGTACAGAATATTTATTTTAATATGTGAATACTTATTGTTGCTAGACCATATTTATTTGTTTGATAAGAACGTTTATTTTTTCTTTAATTCTATACATGTTGATGACGGTTACCCATTCTTGGTTTAAACTTCCGTATTCGTTTCCATTAACATTATTCGGAATGTAGCAAATGGGATATCTTTCTCTATACACAATAAAAGTAGCAGGAATGATCTATGTGTGCGTCTATGTTGAAGTACAGTAAAGAACTAACGTCATTTAGTCCAGT
>JAGDQP010002702.1:38732-85971 GCA_022664845.1 Lepisma saccharinum | reverse complement strand
GTGTAATTCGGAAACGCCACCAATAAGCGTGGAAACCCTAGCCTGGAAACCACCCCGACTGGTAGACGTCACCGTAATATCCTCCGACCCAGCATTTACCTGAGTTACAATTTTTGCCACAAGCGGATATATAAGATATAAGAATAAGATAACATATAAACGGACTTCAATAAAATAAAATATATATATAGATCTACTCAGCAGAAACTGAGACGAATGACCGAGAGAGCGAAGGCAGATCGAACCAGACACTACCCCAAATCAGACTTACGTTCGCTCAAATCACTTCGGACCGACGAAAAGCATGCATGGTAAACAGGACTGGGAAAAAGACAAGGAAAGGTCAATTGAAGTTGGCAGAATCAGCCCACAAATCATTATTCCCTGTGGTTGCCAGCACGGCTTACTAATGTAAATGAAATAGCTAAATAATATAGAACATTAAATTCAATACAGTTATGCCTTTGGAAATATAATTTGTTTCGGTGTCTTACTTATTTTTTTGTCACGGGACGCTACTGCCTTACACTCCTCACTCATCACAACGAGTAGGAAGGATAAGACTGCATAAGTGCATATTCCTGAAAATATACTTGTTCACAGTGTTCGATTGTTATAAACTACGAAGAAGGGATTATGAGACTAGTAGTTGCTTATAAGTTTCAATCTACTACTTGTTATGGTACAGATACAAAGATTTTGTCCCTGGTTAAGGGGTGTGCACTCTTAAATTTTTCACTCCCGGGACGTTTCAATTTTTACCATATGTCATACCAATAGCTGTGAAGTGAGGAATAGGCATAAAACAAAATTGTTAATTGGAACACTTTTTCTTCCAAAAAGCATTACCGGAACAACGTTCCAGCGCGTTCCGGTACCAGTACACCTCTGCCCTGGTTGGGATGATATTCAGAGTTAACGACGAGGGATGAAATCCTCATGAACCAGGGAATATCCCTGGTATCCCTCCCACCGACAAATCGAACACTTCTTGTTCACTAAGAGAAGTAGGATGAACAATTTAGATGTCTCTAAATAAGATTCACACTACCGGAAAGGATTTCCTGCGAACCCGTGACCTTCGAGTCGTTGGCTACCGCCGTAGACCGCACAGCTACCCGGCCGGGACTTACAAGTACATGTTCCTCAAAATTCTGAAGGAAATCCTCACTCACTACATGAATAGACAAAGATATCTATTTGGACATTCTATTGAAAATAGAAGGGAGAAGGGCAGTTTTTTTTTAGATATTTCCTCTGTTATACCACACAAATGCCGGAAATAGTATCTGAACTAATAGTATCATCGCTCCCCGTGGAAAGGTCATCAGGCAGGGAGCTCATCCCTCAGACACAGGGACGTACGCAGAGGGGAGGGGGTCCGTAGTCCGTATCCCCCAAACAATCAGATTGTTTTCTGAAATTTGTATAATTTTTGGCAAAATTACATGCATTTTACGTAAATTTCACATTCAGAAAGACCTTCGACCCCATCCCCTCAAATCAACGTGTCTGTTCAGACGTAACGAACTTAAAAGAATATTGTCCAACACAAACAAAATGTTTAAATGAACAAATTTAACGTGTTTAAAATAAGAAATTTCACGTACAAAGGTATGACAATTTGAAGCAGAACGTTAACCACAATACGCTGATCAGATGAAATAACTACTTTTCAAAATATTTTAAATTGACGTAGGTTTATTTTTATTATTTGAATCATTAGGTTTAGATCTCATGAAGCGCAAAAAAATATTGACCAATAATTCCGAGAGACGCCTTCCTGTAAGGGTGTCACCCCTAAATTATCGACGACACCCCCGAACTTTAATATTTTTGCGGTGAAAAATCAATAGACACCGTGCAAAACTCCATTTACACCCTCCCAATTTTGACTTTACACCCCAACCTCAAACTAAGAATCCTGGCGGAAACCCTGATGTTTGATCTGGGATTTATAAAATAATGACAATACTGATGTTAGATTAGCACTGTACAATTACAAAAGTGACTATTCTGCACTGCAAGTCAGAAGCCCGTAGTACTACGAGATCATGAGAAAAAATACGTGGAGTAAAATCTTCACTAATATAGGCCTAATAAATGAGTGCATAGAATAAAATTAACCCATATCTCATTTCTATTACAAAAAATATACGAATGTTTAATATTAGTTTTAAAAAAATCCATGTCCTGGCACATGCCCCTCTTGCGCTATTGCCTGCGGACGCCCAAGACCAAGAAAATTCTCTAATATTTTCTTGTAATTATCATATGACCTGTATTTCTGAATTCAAAGTATAATGCTCAACAGGTGGTGCAAAAATGAATTTTCTGGATTTAAATTTTCTATCACCTTTTTCCCCAACCGGATAGTTCAGAGACACGAGAAAAATAATGCAATAGAGGAGGAAGAAGCTATTATAGCAGTTTGTAATATATGTTGCAGCAAAGTCAAACAATAGTGTATGACATTGTGTATTCTTTTACGCATAAGTTGAAACACACCGCTTAAATCCTCTATGGGTGAAACTAGACTATAGCCTTGACTGAAAATAGTGCCCATAAAATTATCATCGGAGAAATAAGACGGTAAATTAAATAAACTGTCAATGAACTTTACTTATCAATGACAAGAGCTGTCGACAAAGTGGCTTGTCGACGAAACGTACCTGTCGACAAAGTGGTTTGTCGACGAAACGTACCTGTCGACGAAGTGGTGTCGACAAAGTAATCTGTCGACAAAACGAACCGAACCCGAAGAAATGGCATACAATTACAGAAATATTGTTCTCAACAGTAGACGAAAGATTTTTTATTTTCGTCTCGTGGTTATTTTGAGCGAACTCCTTGCCCAAATGATGATCTCAATTTCACTTTGCTCGTCTGTCCTCACGCAGGTTAGCGCCTCAACCAAAGCAGGTAGAAAGTGAGTTTGAATTCACCCACCTCCATATACCCGGCCGTTTTTAAACTATTTTATATAGCTTCACTCTTCTGTCAGTTTTTTTGTTGTTGTTCAAATCTAGTAACTCAATTTTAACCCGCTTCCACTACTCAAATTGACTTGAAATGTTGATGTAGGCGTACGTAATTCTAATGACAATACAAAATTTCGGAGAAATCGCCCCTATTCAATCCACACATCTCCAGGTGATTAAAAAAAAATCTTTAACTTAAATTTTAAACTACTTCTATTTCTGCAAGCGAACATAGTTTTGATGACGATACATAATTTTGGAAAACACCCCTCACGTACTACTGAAGTATGTTTTTACTGTGACCGTTATTATTATTAGAAATGGAAACTACTTCTAATTATTAGAAATTAGAAGCAATTGCTAAGGAAAGCATCTCGAATTATTAATATAGAAACATAGATTTTTACATGAATACAGAAAATATGCATCTGTGAACCGAGAGCTACCAGTACGTACCTGTACGTATATGCAATTGCACACAATCGAAAACTTAGCGTTTCAGAGGTAGCAGAATTCAAATTAAGTCTTCGTTTCTAATTTTACTATACTATTCCAATAATTACTTATTAGCATCGAAGTAAAAAAATTTGCTTCAATTTTTTTTTAAATATTAATTTTTTTATTTGAAATGAGATGGAAGTGATACATCATGACTTGTGGCAATTAATATTCAGACGGTGGAATTTAAATATCTTAAATATATATTTTTAAGGAATATAGAACTCAATTTATTTGCATTCTAACATAGAACATGTTAAGAAATTTGAGGAAGAAACAAATGTATTTACATTATGTTATATATAATTGGCAACATATGCATGGAAACAAATGATGATTTCAGTGTATTTTCTATACAATGGAAAACGCACCCTTAAAGTCCCTCCTAAGGCTGTCAAAAATATCGATATTCCCAAATCGGTATCGGTATTTTCGAAAAAAATTCGGTATCGCCAATACCGAAATACCTAGTGTTACCACGAGACGAAGGGAGACAGAGAGATGGCTATAGAAAACGGGACGAGACAGAGCTCTCATAATGCAAAGAATACATCTTTTCGAGACGAGATAGCCTAAATCTCGTCGGCAATACTAAATATACCGAACATATCGAAATACTGACCCGGATATAGGTGATCCGGTCTAAAACTTGACCTGGCCTGAGAACTTAATGAACTCCAGTTTCGTATTTTTCGTCTCAAACGCAACAAAATAATCTCTAACTTGTCCTCCAGGTGACGAGACCTAAATCGGGTCTCTGGGTCCCAAGTATAGACCCGATCCAAAACTAGACGTAGTGTGCTATAATAACAATCATTCTAGTGTTGATGGCAGAGCCAAAATATGATGTCAAACAACTCTCTGAACACTTAGGACCGATTAATTTGGAATTGAATTTGAATTTTATTTATGGCCTTTATGCATCTAAGGCTCAGCCGAGATAGCGGAAGGAAAAGGATTCGTGAAGGTGTCGTCCAGGGCATATGTTGAAGGTGCCATCCCAGTATTTGCGTGGTGTGACAAAAAACCTAAAGCATAAATATCTTCCAGAACCCAGGACATGTGATAATGTTTTCTGTTAAAGATAAGAAAATTCCAACCCTTGCTCACTCACTCACTCTCTCTCAGAATCACACACCGCCGACTCAACGTTAGTTCGGTGGCCTATCTTGTAGGCTTAGAGAAAAATCGTGTATAACAAAGTGATGTGAACATTATTTTGGCCATGATAGTACAACAAATTTATAACAGCATTATTCCAACTTCTGGGTATTACTCTCTTCCTCAGGCACATTGAGAATAATTTCGCAAATTCCTCTTTCACGTTTTCACCTCCCCATTTAAACATCTCCGCTGTGAGTCCATCTTCTCCTGGCGACTTTCCGTTCTTCATCCCTCGAAGTTCTTTATCCACTTCTTCTTTCATTACATCTGGGATATCTACATCATTTTTTTTTATTTATTTGTTTTTGAGTCTTCATTTCCTAGCTCTTCTTCCGAGTAGTACAATTCTCTGTAGAAATTTTCAAATATTTTTATAATTTCTTCCTTATTTCGTGTTACGATCCCGTCTGATCTCTTAACTGCAATTATTTGCTTTTTCCCTATCATGAATTGCTTTTTGGTTTTCTTCAGGCTCTTGTTCTCCTCGATTGTATTTCTAACAAGATTTTCGTTATATCTTCGTACATCATCTCTTATTTTCTTCCTTACGGTTTTATTTAGTTTTATGAATTCAATGCTTTTTATGTAATTTTCCACTTCTATCATTTGCCTTCTTTTCTTCATCAAGAGTTTAGGATTTTGCTCTCTCTTTTCTTTCTGGTGCCTTCTATTTCCATGGCTGTCTCTCTTATTATCTCGGTCAGTATTTTATTTCTGCTATTGATGTCTTCTTCATCCTTTAACTCTTCCAAGGCGCTAAATCTGTTACTTAGTTCTATCTCGAATGTCTCTGTTTTTCCCTAGATTTTCCAGATCTAGAAGTGGCGGTTTTCCTCTGATAAGCTTCTTTCTCTCAAGTGTAGTATTTAGTTTCAGCTTACGTCTCACCATCCTATGATCACTCGAGACTTTGAAACTGTTCAGAACAGACACGTCTTGCAGAATTGCCCTGTTATTCGATAGAACGTAGTCTATTTCGTTTTTGGTCCCATTTGGGCCTTTCCATGTCCACTTCCTCTGGGGCGGTTCCTTGAAAAATGTATTGGAAATGAACAGTTTGTTGGCTTCTGAGAATTCCACTTACTTCTCTCCTCTCTTATTTCTTTTGCCAAATCCTAAGTTTCCCACTTTCGTGTCACTGATCTGCTTGGCTCCTACTTTCGCATTGAAGTCTCCCATTACAATTTTGTAATGCTATTTGCTACTATCCAAAATGTTCTGTATCTCCTCGTATAGGTCTTCAATTTCCTCCTCCGGATGTGAGGTTGTTGGAGCATACACATGTATAATTTCCATGCTGTATCTCTTGTTTATCTTTATTATTGCCCGTGCGATTCTGTCTGAAATTCCTTCAATTTCTGTGATCCGTGATTTCAGGTCTTTATTAATTATAAAGCCAACGCCTGTCGGTTTTCCATTTTCTGTTCCTTTAAAGTAGAATGTGTTCCCCGACGGTAGTTTGAACTGTTCTTCATTCTTCCTCCACACTTCTGATAGTCCTATGATGTTCCACTTAATCCTCTTGAGTTCATTCAGCAATTCTTCTAATTTGTCCTCTCCTTCAAGTGACTGACAGTTGAGAGTCGCCACGTATAGGTCCGTTCGAGTTGCCGTGTCGTTGTTCTGGCAGTCTACAGTCCAAACCCGGGCATTTTGACCCTCTGACTTCCTGCAGGACTGACCGCTGCTGTTGCCAGCTGTATTGCGTCATCCGGGCAATGAAACCCTCCGAGGCTGTTTCCTTACTTGTACCATCATGTGTAAAGAAAATAGGGGTGCTGATATTTGACTTACCACGCCGTCATCTAATGCGGGTTGGTGAGCAGCCCATCCATGTTCGTTCGCCAAGCATTTGCTGGGTACTAACAGGCCCCACGACGTGAACGTATGGATTGGACATTAGTCATTTAGCCCGGCGGGTTCCCTTAAGCCCTAGCAAGAGGAATTAAGGGGTCCCCTCCCAGTTAGTGGCATAAGCCTTTTGGGGCGACAGTCCCGGTTTCCCAGCATATATATATATAAAAAAAAAATCACAGCCATATTCAATCCACTAGTGGATGAGGCCTCTCCCCAAAGGGAGGAGTTGGTCTACTGCTCCCACGCTGACCAGACGGGTTGGGAGAGAGCATATATATATATATATATATTTATATATATATATATATATATATAAGTGCAGATCCAAGGGGGTTAGAGGGCTCTCGCCACCTTTGCTTACCAAATTTACACTGGATGAAAAGCAGACTTCATCGTAGTTTACACTAGTTAAAGTGGCACATATACCCCTTTGGCCAAATCATGGATCTGCCTATATATATATCCATCAATGACACCGATATTTGGGCCCCCCCTTCCCAAACGAAAATTTATGGTTGCGCCACTGCGTGCGATAGACATCTACAGATTTTGGTAAAATATGAGGGATATTTTCTGTGCATGTTTTATAAAAAGGATATTCCATATTTTTGAAACTTGGCAAGTACACTTTCCATAGGATATTTAAGCATATAGAATGTTGTCGACTATTCTTAGTTTAGTTGTCGACTTCGAAAAATATTTAATGTTAATTAATTTTTCGTGGGTCTAGGATGATTCTCTGCAGGACGATTCGATGAACTAAAATTTGCTTGCAAGAAATTAATGGACGTCTCTTCCATTAAATAAGTAAAAGGTAACAGATACTTAGTCGACATAATATTACAGCTTTATTCAAGTTTTCTTAATATCAGTAATCTATTAAGTAGTAAATATTACGTACCCCGGAATAGGAAATATTCAGTTATCAAAGTGTAGATTTCTAGGCAGAGAAATGTGTAAAATGACTCTCACAAAGAAATTAAAGGCAGTGAGAAATACTATAGAAAATACTTCAAATAGGGTGACTAGAGATTCCCCACTTTTGTGACAGTGATTTGAACAATGAAAATCAAGTAACGGAATAGCTTTAATAAGTGAAACATGTAGGATGACATAAAAACTAAACCTTATGGTTGCCAATGTAGCGTATTTATATTATATCAATGTAGTATTCACAGCCATTGGAAAAGGGCGTCTTTGACCAGTGTGGGAAGTCAAAAAATGGAAAACGCTGGGGTAAGCTAAATTGGTACACATGTTTACATCATCTTTCACGTTTGCATAGTTCTATTGAGGGGTGCTCCGTTTCTTTATTCGTTTCAGAGTTGCGTCGGCTACAATTGAGACAGATTCTGAAAAACTGTATAAGTTTTATGCAGCCATTTCTCGCATACACAATACTGTATCCAGTAGGGTAGGCCGAAATATTTTTTCTTCCGAAGATTTATTTATTTCTGGTATCTCCATATACAACTCGGAGACTTGTACATTGGAGCTTAGCAGCAACAACAAGCATGAACAATAGCAAAGGGAATTGGACGGAAACAGACATAGCCTTAAAATAAGATATGATCCAGGCATTTGCATAGTAAGACTTTTATGAAAACTTCAGTCAGGAGTGCTCTCTCCAGGAATTGATCCCTTGACCTCCGGAAAACGAATCCAACGCCAAATCATTGAGTCACGGCCCGTCGATGTTTCATTTCATATCGATTTTGTTTCACAAAATGTTCGTTGACATGGATGAATTCGATCTGTTTTCTCTTGAGGGAATGATGAATAAAACCCTGAAGAACACAGCTTTAGGTATTGGGAAGGTTGGCGCATCAAGTTTGTAAACATTGTTACTTTTATTTCCATTTATGAAACAGGGATTCACTTAAATTAGAAAAATAACTGCATATGTACGAGCTCCTAAACTTAGTTCCTTTATTTCAATAATCCTGCTCTTCATTGTGATGCGTTTCGCCTTTTCCACTGTGCACACAAAACAACTGAATAGATAATAAGTGAATGTTGATGTGCATCTGAAGTGAGTCTATCATCTCTGCACTCTAACACCGCAGGGAGCAGTCACAAAACAGATGTTTTCATACGGAGATGTTTATTGTTATCTTCCTAATTTCTTTTGCAGCTGATGGATTTTTGTGATGTGACAAGAAAGAAATGTAGCCCAAAAGAAGATACTTCTTCGGAATAATTGCAATACTGCTACCAAAATTTGATTGTGTATTACCATAACTGCCGTATTTGTAAATCGAAATTCCAGGAATTTCTCACTATTAAATGTCGGGAAAGACCCCCCCCCCTTAGGGGGTCTCCAGAGATTTTCCTTAGGGATTGTTGTCGAAGTCAAGGGAGGGTGTTAGGGGGATGTTGGGGGTGTAGCGTACTCCCTGCATGGCTCAATGGTAGAGCGCTCACCTCTGGGGCTAGGAGTCGTCGGTTCTATCCCTGCTCATGCCATTTGCACTTTGTAGTGGCCAAACACCGTGTGCATCGGTATGCAGCCTTCATCCTCTGCTTAATCACGTGAAATTATACCTTTTATATGCAGACGTACATCCTTAAACCTCCACCTTCAATATTTTTTGTAAGAACAAAAGAATTGTGGAAGTCTTCTTAACTGCACTAAAGTACACGCAGTTCAGAATAACTGAATTTGAAAATTTTCTTGACCGTATAAAGATAAACAAAGAAAGGCAAACATGAACCACGAGATAGCTAATGTGATTTTGTGTGTTAATACATTACATTGCACTTATTTAAATGTATTTTTTCCTTTAGTGGTAGCTTAGTTATTGAGATATTTTTTTATTCCATTTTAATACCACGCCCCAAATACTGCCGGTTTTAACTTAAGGTCAGTTGCATGTTAATGATTATTTTTAACAATGCATGTTTCGATTAATTCGAATTTTGGATAGTTCGAATCTTTTTCGTATCCTCTTGGAGTACGAATTAAAGAGAGTCTGCTGTGTACCACTAGAACACTAACGCGAGAAGAACTTGTGGTACGAAAATGCAAATTGCATTTTTGTTTTGTTTTAAAAATCATATTTGTACACGAAGTTTTTTTGTTTTGTTTTAAAAATCATATTTGTACACGAAGTTTTTTTTATTGCTTCCACTTCGATCATTAAAATTATGAAAACGTTTAGTTGAAGAAGGCGTATTCAGTTTGAAGAAAACATCTTTAAACGTTTAACTTTAGAGGTAAAAACTTTCTTACTTCTAAATAATTTGCTCCTTGATTGTACCAGTCTTCCATTACTTCATTTGCTTATAATAAAAATCAGATTTTGATTACTCTTGATGTGAATTATATTTACTTCTGAAACAAAACTTCATAGCCAATCGCCAACCGGGAAGCCGTGCGGTCTAAGGTGTTAGGCCCACGACTGGAAGGTCCCGTGTTCGAGTTCCGAAAGGGGCATGAGTGTCTTTTAACTAGAAGGTGACGGAGAATTGTGACGAGTCGAAGTCAGCAGTTAATCAACTGGCCCATATAAAAGTTAACCAAAGTTTATCATAGCCAATCACCGAGATGTCAAAAGGGAACAGAAAGTGAAGACTGAAAACTTGTTAACACGGCAAAGTCCATCTGGTAGTAATATAATTGACAGGTGGGACGAAGATAAGTCTTGAGAGCAAGTAGTCTATACCCGACCACACACATTATTATTTAACGGAAATATATTGTAAAATAAAGTATTTCGTTGGTTAGAATGCAATAGATCTGTTTAACTGACCATTTGAAAGATGGTTTACAATTACCGTATTTATTTTTTTCTTTAAAATTTATTTTTCGGGTTTGGAATTTTTTGGAAACAAGCTTCTCACATAGGTGGACTGATCTCGTCGACATATTTCCTTGTCATTCGCTGGGTATAAGGTTGCTGACCGGATCAGCACCGAGGAAGTTTAAATAGTTCTCCTGATATTCGTCTCCTTTGAGGTTGTCAGATTTATCAACTGTATTCAATGAATGCAGAAATGGTACCTGAATAATATCTGTGGTTGCATCTTTCTCCATCCCTCTACAACGAATTTCTACTTTAGAAGAAAAACCATTCGTCAGAGTTGAGACGTGTTTAGGCTAGAATGCCACTCTAGCATGTACATCGAAACTGATGAATTTTGTTCATAAATACTATAGTACCCAGCCTGTGTTGTCCGGGACTAAGGACTGCAGCACTGGGGAGTATGGGTGTTGGGAATTCCTGAATGGAAATCAGGATTCCGTAAGCTGAGTTATATAATTTTCGAAAGTCGAAATTTCGTAACGTCGAAACATCGAAATTTCGATAGTAGGAATTCTGGAATCGAAGTAGTTCCGAATTTCGGACACTCCTACTGGAGAGGTGCAAAAGTTATAATCCGGTTGCCTGTCGTACTCACTTAGATTTTCCAGGGTTCCCCCAGTTCCACGAGATGAAGGCATGAGCAGTGGGGCAACCACAAATTTTCGTTTGGGGGGAGCAAGTATCGGTGTCACTGAAGGATGTATATATATATATATATATATATATATACCCCCAGACCCAGAATTTGGCTAAAGGGTATATGTGCCATTTTATCTAGTGTAAACTTCGATGAAGTCTCATTTTGTCCAGTGTAAATTAGGTAATCAAAGGTGGCGACAACCCTTTATCCCCTTGGATCTGCACTTGTATATATATATATATGAATAAATTTGTAAGCACGAAATGAACTTTACCCAATTAAGCATTAAAGTTAGATGTAAATAAGTTATTGTAAATGGAAATATTTTTTACTCTAATGAATATATATGAGTTTATCATCGTTAGATTCGAATAGTTCCCAAATTTCAACATGTAACCAAAATATAGCATTTTCTTAACTTCAAAAAAATAAAATTTTGTCGTGGTTTCGAAGGGTATTGGACCATTGTGGGCCAGCCAGCTATTTGACTTCAGCCATTCGGAGCTTCGTGCCAGTGAGTTTTTTTTTTTTCTTCCAAGAACTAAAACTTTAAACCATATTTAAGCATTGCATTTAACCTGTCCTAAAATATACTAGATGTAATTATATATTGACTACTAGTGATGGTTAAGGGGTGGGGGAGGAGGGCAGTTGCCTCCGAGTTCTTACCGTCGCATTATATACTGTACTCTTAATACTAAATTTATAATGGTAAAATTTTGCCCCCCTTGCCATCTCCCAAGTTCTACACTGTAAAAAATTTCGTAGGAAAATTTACAATATTCGGTGGCAATCTGTTTGACACCGATTTTTTACAGTGCAGCGCCCACTCGACATGAATTGATCTATTTCTTATCCATAGACCTAGTTGACTTGTTAGTCTTCTTGGGCAATTTCTCAGTCGCATACTCGATTGGAATTTTCGTCCTTTTTCGTTTACCTTATGTTCTAACACTTCGAATAGAGTTTGTTGCTGCTGCATTATTCGTCAAAATGTTCTCATATACAGCGCACACAAACAAACGGATTCAAACAATACATGATTTGTGGAAAAATAAACGAGAACATACTATCTATTCGCTATTACAGGAGCGAATCCTGGATCAATATTTGGGTGTGTGTGTGTGTGTGTGTATGGGAGGAAGGGGGCGCACAAGGTTGAAAATACCAAGAGATTTTATTTACTTTTGAGATTGTGTCCTGGGGGGTAGCAACCGCCTCCTTGCCCTCCCTGCTGATGCCCTTGGTGAGGAGATGATTAATCAGAGAAACCGTATAGAATTTATGATTATAGGAGGGTCTCTTCAGTAGTCAGATTTCTGAAGAAATCTACCTAAAATATGAAAATCAAATGAGTTAACACCAACTGCTTGACCATATTCATTTATTTTGAATTCCATCAACTAATCAAAAGCCTTAAATTAATTCCAATAAATTTATTAAAGAATGTTACAAGTTTAACGTGCATTAGATATTTTTTTAATTGTGCACATGGAGCGCTGCGTCACGCCATGCAAATTCATGCTACAAGTCGAACGACTGAGTTAGTTAATTTCAAGGGGGTAAAATTCCGACAAATGAGGGTGGAGCGTCTGCGTGACTGTGTTCGGGGGGGGGGGGGGGGGAAAAAACCGAGGGAGTGAATTTAAAGGGGGGTAAAATTACGTTTTCTACAATACTTAGCTTGACTGGGCGTAGAAATCCGAGGGGGTATATTTCATCGGGTTAAATTTCCTTTAAGTGTTACAGAATAATAATTTTAAATACTGTTTATTAAAATATGATTTATTAACCACATGATTGATTGAGAGTGTACGAAACGAGTGATTATTTTATAAACTAACAACCGAAAAATGTTGGAGGCCGGAATTTTACCCCCCTAAATAATGACGTCAACATGTCGTAGAATCCGTTTGGGAGGGTATTTTTCAGGGGGGTAAAATTCCCACGCCCCCTGGAAAGCAAGACAATTGCTCGATTCCTGTGGATGGAATGACTTCAGTTGCGAGTATGAGGTCGAGATCTCCCATTGAACGTTTGAGACTTTTGGAGTACATCAATATTTTCTAATACACACTACACGAAATGAGATGAGATTTAGAACTCCCTTGTCTCATTTCACATGTCTTTGCGCTTATGAAAAGAGACGAAACGACATTCAAACAGGCAGTTGAGTTAAGTTTAGAAACCCTACACTATATCTAAGTACACTGGCTAAATGGTCCTTAATACCTGTACCTATTCACTATTTTTACTTCGATGTTCCTGATATGTCTGAAAATAAAGAAATGCTCACATAATGCGCTCTTGGAAAAACGGGCTTGGATTCTGTCCCTTGGATTTTGCCCCCTACCACTTATGAATACGCAACAATGAAAAGCACAAATCATACATCAGATATACGAAAGTGCGCCCCCTTCCCTTCCCTGCCGATGCCCTTGGTGAGGAGGTGATTGATCAGAGAAATCGTATAGAATTTATGATATGAGGGAGGGTCTCTGCAGTAGTCAGATTTCTAAAGAAATCTACCTAAAATATGAAAATAAAATGAGTTGACACCAACTGCTTGACCATATTCATTTATTTTGAATTGCATCAACTAATCAAAAGCCTTAAATTAATTCCAATAAATTTATTAAAGAATTTTACAAGTTTAACGTGCATTAGATATATTTTTAATTGTGCACACGGAGCGCTGCGTCACGCCATGCAAATTCATGCTACAAGTCGAACGACTGAGTTAGTTAATTTCAGGGGGGTAAAATTCCGACAAATGAGGGTGGAGCGTCTGCGTGACTGTGTTCGGGGGGGGGGAGTAAAATCCGAGGGGGTGAATTTAAGGGGGGGGTAAAATTCCGTTTTCTACAATACTTAGTTTGACACGGGGTAAAATCCGAGGGGGTAAATTTCATCGGGTTAAATTTCCTTTAAGTGTTATAGAATAATAATATTAAATACTGTTTATTAAAATATGATTTATTAACCACATGATTGATTGATTGTGTACCAAACGAGTGATTATTTTATAAACTAACAACCGAAAAATGTTGGAGGCCGGAATTTTACCCCCCTAAATAGTGACGTCAAAATGTAGAACCCGTTTGGGAGGGTAATTTATGGGTTGTAAAATTCCCGCGCCCGCTGGAAACCCAAGACAATTGCTCGCTTCCAGTGAATGTTATGACTTCATTGGCGTGTGAGGGCCAATTCTAAACGGTCGAAATCTACCGTTGAGCGTTGGAGACTTTTGGAGTACATCAATATTTTCTAATACACACTACACGAAATGAGATGAGATTTAGAACTCTCTCGTCTCATTTTACATGTCTTTGCGCTTATGAAAAGAGACGAAACGACATTCAAACAGGCAGTTGAGTTAAGTTTAGAAACCCTACACTATATCTAAGTGCACTGGCTAAATGGTCCTTAACCTGTACCTATTCACTATTTTTACTTCGATGTTCCTGATATGTCTGAAAATGAAGAAATGCTTACATAATGCGCCCTTGGATTTTGTCTGTTATTGGAAAAACTTGCTTGGATTCTGTCCCTTGGATTCCCCCCCCCCCACCCGCCCTTTTAAACACGTCGTTGTGCGTTGTAGTTTGTTAAACAGCCAGTTCTCTAAGCCTGGATAAAGTGTGAAGGAAGGATTCAATGTCATTAAATTTCGGTGCTTTCCAAGATAGAAGCCTCCTACTATTCAATCATTTTAAACGTCATGATAATATTAATGAAGATAATAAGTTGCAGTTTACAGCCCTGTTTCCTTCATTTGCAGTTTTTAAAACATGAGCATATTATTATTATTATTAGTAGTAGTAGTAGTAGTAGTGGTAGTGGTAGTAGTAGTAGTAGTAGTAGTAGTAGTAGTAGTAGTAGTAGTAGTGGTGGTGGTGGTGCAGCAGCAGCAGCAGCAGCATTGCTCAAGATACTCCTTCTACCCTATATGGTCAACTAGTTTTTCTTGCATTGCGCTCAGGACACGCCAGATACCTGCTTGTGCGATTGCTCCACGATTTTGGCTTGTGCGTTCAGTACACGGAGCCTTTCGATCAGTATTTGTATCCTCTTTCTTTTCAACCCTTCAGTAATTTGATAGCAAATCTAGGGTCTGCGAAGGAATTCGAATAGTGGCTGTTGACCAAATAAGTTTAAATGAAATAGAGAAGGCTATCAAGAATCTAAAATCCAAAATGAGAGTTAATGTGATGACTTACTCTTCTATATAGTCAAAGGATGTATTGATATATTTAAATATCCCATATTGATTGAGTTCAACTTGGTACTTAAAACATGTATTTTCTCTAACAAGTTGAAATCTGCTTTAGTTTGTCCTATACCTAAAACAAACGACAGACGAGAAATTACCAACCACAGGCCTATACCAGTCTTTCCAAAAGTGTTTGTACCGAGTTTATATTAACGAATTATTAATGATGTGAAGCCAGTTATCTCAACTAAACAACATGACTTTTTTTTCACAAAAATCCACTGTAACGAACCTTACAGTTGTTACAAATTGTATTGCAAATTTGTTGGACGAAGGAAAGCAAGTCGGTGTGATTTATATTGACTTTGAAAAGGCGTTTGACAGAGTTAATCACAATGTACGACTAGGTAAATTAAATCACTATCACTATGAATCCTTCATTAGGTTCATGTGCTCTTATCTAACTAATCGCAGACGGTATGTTTTATTTAAATAATACAAATGTGATGAGTATACATCACTGTCTGGAGTCCCGCAAGGTTCGAATCTTGGACTCTTGTTATTCCTCTTGTTTATTAATGACCTATCGGAATTCATACCGGATAACGAAAAAGTGTTATTTGCGGATGATCTCAAAATATATGCTAAAATAATTCCATGGAAGACGCCGTAAAACTACATCATAGTGTAAACAACTTCACTAACTAGTTCACTATCAATCAACTTTCAGTTGAAATACGAAGTTTTATCATTCAGTTGAAATAAAACGATTTATCGATTTAATTATTAAATTGGTATGCCCGACGTAATTAAAGATCTTGGTATCACGTTTAGTATTAAATAAACGTTTAACAGCCAAGTAACAAATATTACAAATGAAGCTTTTAAAATGCTAGGATTTGTAATAAGGATGAGGAGAAAGTTTAACAATGCTTCTACATTAGAGAAAATTTACTATGCTTATGTAGGTTAGAGCAAAGATGTGTAATTTGTGATCTGTTATTTATTAGGAAAATAATTCAAAATGGCTTAAACTGCAGACACTTAGTATTACTGTAACAGTTTTATGTCCCGTCATTAAAATTTGCGTAGACAACACTGGCCTCCTTAACTGCAAAAAGGCAAGGACAATATAAGGACGAAGTCACCACTCTGGAGAATGTACTACCTACAATAAAACGTGTAGAATTTGCAACGAATTGGATATATTTGATTTGTCTTCGAAAGCATTTAGAAATATTGTAATAAAAATGTCAGTAAATGGGCATTGTAAATACCGACTTTCTAATTTCTGTTGTGTTGACGAGTAGAAAAAAAAAATACAAAGTGGCCTCCTGCGAGCGCCACCTTGTCCCTCTGATGGGTTCCCTTGCAAATACGTATTTAATTTTTAGCATGATTGGCACACAAAATTGAAATGTAAGTTCAGTTAAATGTTACTTTAAATGAATGTTGTGAATTGGTTACCTGAAACAGAGAAATAAGAAAGTGCAATTTTATTTATTATATTGCAAAGAGATGTACTAAAAATATTTTTAATAAAGTTTTTGTGTACCGAGCACATTAAAAGAGAGAATGAGAAGTTTTATAGAGTTTGCACCGTGCAAATCCACTTCAGCATTTCTTTGCTCAAATATTCAACTTCTATTTGATTTTGGGTTCGTGCATTCTAAATGTAGTCTGGTGGACGGCAGTATAAGATTAGATTTATGTATTGATGGCATAATAGCCATAGAACTGCAAAATAGCGAAAACTGAATTGCTAGTGTTCCTCATCTACTCATACTATATAATGGAAAAATAATTTCTAGTATTATATGTTTTACACAAGGAAAAGAATGTAATACGCTTCAAGTATGTGCTTTCTAGGATCAAGGAGGAAAATATTTATTATTATTGCTACTACTACTGCAAAGAGTTAATTCGCTTTGACCTGCTTCATAAAATGTTTTACTTCGTAAATATTCCAATCGAAGTATTTTGTTTTATAGATAGATTACATTCTGTTTCAACTAGTTTGTTTGAAGATTGTAACTAATGGTATAAGCACAATAAGATTTTTATACAGAGAAATAAAACATAAGCAAGCATAAACAAAGGTTTCAATGATGTAATAATAATAATAATATTACAATTATTATTATTATTTATTGTGGGTTATTGAAGGGGATATTTGCTTTCAGTCCTACTTCAATTTGTAGGACTGGCTATTGACATGTTTACTGTGGGAAAGTGAGAATTTCAGAATGATTCGCCTATGGCTCCTTTTCTTTATAATGATATTTCCTCATTACTTTCGACTTTTGTCGAGAAAATGGTAAACAAAAGGACCATCTGGACAGAGTAAGAAATCGAATTGACAAAGTAGATTTATCATGCAGCAATCTTATCTCAATCAAACTCTTAGATTTGGGTTTTGCTACCAAAGATGTTCTCAGAAAATGTTAGACAATTTAATCAAACAACAAATTTAGACAATTTAAACTTGAAGATAGATGCAAGAGATGCAGTCCTCGCCATGACTAAAAGATTTGTCGAAAAATCGCCAATCAAGTATCCATTGTCTAAAGCCATCACATGCTTAGATCCTAGTGTTATTAAGAACAATTTAGGTGAAAAACATCTTACAAAATGTCTAGAAGAACTGGTTGCAAAAAATGTATTACAGGTATAAAGGCAGATGTTGTAAAGCGACAGTACCTCAAGCTTTTCTCGAGTGAACTTGTTTTTGTACAATGCAAAAAGTACAAAGACCTGATGACTTTTTTAATGGAGTTGATAAGTGTGGAAGGTCCAGACGAGTACAAAGATTTGAAGTCTTTCCTTCAACTCGTCCTTACGCTGTCTCACGGGAACGCCTCAGTTGAAAGGGATTTTCCGTAAACAAAAAGTGTATAGTTGAGAACTTGGTACAGGTTCAACGAGGGCAAGTTTAATTCACTGCTACGTACCGACCGCCGCGCTGTGCACTGGAACCCGCCCACGCTTTGCTCCCGCACCGGGATTTTCCTGTTGTCGTGCGGTCAGTAAAGGTTATTTCTATAAACTTTCCGACCGTGAAAACAGTGAAGAAGGCGTGAATTCAATTATTTAGTTTGAGTTGAACCCTGTTAAACAACTTGTAATAATTTTGAAAAGGACGATATAGTGTTACTTATAGTATATTTGACAGAGGGAAGTTAACATGTATGTTACTTTCGCCGATACACTATGAACGAAGTTATTTTACAAGGGTATACACCGTAATTAAGTTCGAAAAAGAAACAATTTACAATGTTTCTATGCATCAGCTTTCCTTATAAGATGACCTCTGTCTTCCTTTCTTCCTAAGCAATTGCAAATTTTTATAGTAGCAATTGGCTCTTTTCTCCAGTCTACATCTTCCTAACGAAATATTCTGGGATTTCCGTTTACTAAGATAAATTTTAGTTCATTTCACTTAGCTTTCAGCCTCAAAACTGTACTATCAATTTGGGAACACCCTATGACAATATTCCATCAAGTATGAGAGCTATTTTGGAGCCGCGGTAGCTTAGTAGTAGAGCGCTCACTTCTGGTCCGTGGAGTCCTCGATTCGATTCCTGCTCTTGTAATGTGGGCTTTGTGGTGAACAAAAACCGTGTGCGCGGGTTTTCTCTGGGTTCTTTTCCACTTCGTCAATCCGCCAATTTTCCCATCATCATCCATTCGGTCTGATCCAAAGTTGCCTAGAGGCCTTAGATAAAATTCAGTTCAGTGAGAACTATATAATGCAATCAAATAAGTAGTGAATACGCAGCTTTGCATTTTCATCCTTCCAGTTAATATGAATTGCTTTCAAACAATTTGTGATTTTCTACTTACTGTGTGTTCGTTTTCATATGTATAACCAAACATTTACTATCTGTAAATGCATTTGTAATGTCATTACTACGTTCCCCTCTAAAATTTATCATGTAATATGAAATGAACCAATCAAATAGTTTGTTAAATTTCTATGTAAGAGCTTATCATCACATAAGGACTAAACGTAAATTCGAAACTTATATGTTTCAAACCATAGAACGATTAAAAATACAGCAATTTATTTCTACATTGTTTTAAAAATATATATATAATTAATTTAAATCATTGATTTAAAAAAAAATCACCTGGTTTGAATCGCGATTTAAATCATAATTTAAAACAATCGACCTTGCCCAGAACACACCACCACACTTCGTGAGTTAATTGAATATAGAGTAATAGAATGATAAAATAGTCAACTGGTTTAATACAGAATTTAAATGGCATATTGGGTTGGTTATTTGAGAGAGTTTGTTTACAAGCTTATCTATGTTTTCGTCCCATATAAATTTATTGTCAATTTATGTGTAAATGACTAAGAATTTCAGATTTCGAGAGAATTAGCATAATGAATTATTATTATGTCTGTCGTTTTCATGTATGATGAGGGTCGTAGGTTAAAGAACATACCTTTTGTTCTTTAAAATTAAAATATATATACCCGTATATATATATATATATATATATATATATGATGGCGAGCTTTTTTTTTAAATAACCAACTTTCTGTTATTGTAATCAAACCACTGGAATATTGCGAAGCACTGAAAGAAAATACAAAACATTTGCAGTGAAACATGTACCGACAGAGGGAGGACAGCCTTCCATGCACACTAGAGTTATATCACACATGCACAGTGTTTCGACCTCAACACAAACTTATATTTTTTCAAATGGGATGAAGGTTCAAGACTTTCGGAGGTGATAGTATGAGTCATGATAAACAAAAAAATTTATATGAACATGGGTCGAATTCTGCTATGTTTTGGAGATACAGTGATTCCAAGTTGTAAACCCAAAATCAACGCCTAACATACGAAGAAAACGAATAATTCTCAATAAACCAGAAACAACGCATTGAATGAAAATTTCGTTTGTGGAAATTTGTTTGTAACAACATGGTGGATATCAGGATTGAAAAGATGATGTCACCAGGTTGTCAGTGGTGCCAACCCTGTATAACGCTTACTTTTTTAAAGTTTGATGCAGCGTCCGCTACGTGTCACCACTGGCTCTTCAGTCTTGTGTTTTGTGAACACATGCACTTCGCTTTCTTTCTCTACACATGACTAAGTGCAACTGTGTGCACGAAATATCATAGTGACTTGTATATCCATGCGCTCTAATACGTAACATATAAGCTATAAGTATTTTCCTTTATTTTCACTTCATGTTTCTCATAAATTTACCTTATCTATCTATATATATGTATATATGATGGTGAACTTATTTTTTAAATAACCAACTTTCTGTTATTGTAACACTGTACCACAAGCGCTGGATATTTAAGTCGCATACTTTTTTTTTAAATTTTATTGCACACGCAATGAAATCGTGCTTTTTCAGATTTTTGAAAATAAAATTTTCTATGTTCAGACGCCAGTTTAAATGAGAGTTATTTGTTCCCAACTTTATATATATATATATAAAGATATAAAGTGTGAACGACTCGAAGGTCCTGGATTCGAGTCCGGTAGGAGCATGGGTGTGGATTTTAACTTGCTGAAAATGGGCAAATCATGACGGGCCGAGGTCAAAAAGACTGGACCATATAAAATCAAGCTTTCCAAAGTTTTTTAAAAAAGGAGTGTAAAAGCACCATTTTATACTAACTTATATGTACTGTATCTGTTATCTGTGTAGTAGAGTGATAGACTGCCGTCAGGACTTGATAGAGTAGTTTATATTATAACTGTCGGATAACTATACTAATTGAGGCGTATGCGCGAACAAACGTTCATGTGACATTTTTGTTTAGACGGAGTTATTTACGAAACGCACGCGCGCGCGAGAGAGAGAGAGAGGGGGGGGGGAAGAAAAGACGATACATCCACACTTCCACGGTGTACCATTGTCGCAAGTCTCATTCGACTGTATTAGTCAACTCTCATGTTCGTTTCTGGTGATAAGGGACAAAGAAAAATGACGACTCGTTGGGGATAGACAGTGTCGCTTCCAAGTATGATCTAATATTGGATTTGCTTATAGCTATCTAATACCCAGCGAGTGAGTGAAGCCAAAATACAAATTAGCGTCGACCAAAGCGACGCACCTGCACCTGATTGGTTAGCAGATAACAACAGACCTTGGTGCCATTCTTGTTAGCCGATAACAATTCTTTCGATTGGAGTACGAGCGCTAACTGGACGGGACCAAGCTGTGACGTTTGACTCCATATTCTTGGCGAAATCGCATATCTTCTATTAGAACATTCTTGATCGCCTCAGAATTCAATACCACAGCCACCTGTTATCTGTCGTCGTCAATTAGAATGAATTGTGTGGTCAATTAAAAAATAAGCACCGAATCTGACTTAACCAATGATTAGCGAACCTTATATAATTTCAAAATACGTATATGTACAAAGGAAGAAAGAATTACTTTAAAAAAAACAGCCGGGTATCGAACCCGGTTCACTGCTTAGCTTTACAATGCCGTAGCAGCAACGCTGAGTATACTGATCGCAACCTTAACTTGATAGCCGAGTCACAAGCGGAGTACTACACGTTGGCTTGCGAACCCTTTCTCACTCGTCACGAAGTGTGTATGTGCTTGTGGTTTGCATCGTCTGCATGGTTGTTTTCACTCAAAGAGTGCTAGATTGGCTCAGCTGGCAGGCACTAGGCGGGGATTTCCCGCTCATTTACTGTTGCTCGCCCCAAACACATCTTTGATTGACTTTTAACGTTAATGATGAAAGCACCATCATGCGAATAAATATTGACAATTTGTACTTGATCATCTACAATCCTGAAATTAAAACCGAGAGCATGGACACTGCTTTTGCTCGCACAAAACAACCGATAAGGTAATAATAATACCGATTCATTCTTATTTTCAGTTTCGCGCTGAACACTTGCCATTCACCACACACACACACGCGCACTCATTCACAAATACACGCGTGCAGACGACAATCAGTGTTGGTGTCTCCACAAATTTTACAGAAGTTACACGAGAGCTCCGTTTTTTTCCTTTCTTTTTTTCATAATTTCTTCAAATTTCTGAATATCTCTTTTTCCAATAATCTGTGTGGCAATGCCATAACAAGCCGGTACTCGTAGTAGTAATTTAAATTAAAATTAACAGGAATATTATAAATTATCACTTTTTTTTTTTTTTTACCCTGTGAGTATGTTTTGTTCATATCATTAATTTCCGATTTTTTCAACTATAATTAATTTCCGATTGTTTCAAGAAATCAAATGTCTCTTTTGGGAGAAAATATACCCAATTTTAGTGATTCTTACGTCCTGATTCGGTGAATGGGAATGCTCTTGGTACTTTTTAAGTTTTTCCAGTGGCTTCTGCAGTTTGCCATTTCGAACAGGGGTGTGATGGAGGGGGCTTGGGTGTGCCCTTTCTTAAATAGCAAACTCTTTGTTAAAATGCTGGCGAGGAAAAAGTAAACGTCCTATAGCAGTCGTTATATTTTTTCACATAGTTTCCATTATTGACTATAAGGACGATACGTCACTCTTCAATCGCTTTGCAATAACATTACCACGAATAATATGTTCACTGTATTGTATTCTTATGCGCCACAACGTGTATATATATATATTGCGTTCAATGACGTCGGAAAGGACTTGCTAGCTAGCCCCTTGTTAAACTATTTGGAGCACACCCCTTATTTGAAATCCTTCTCTTTTTGACCTTGATATGGTTTTGACATGTTACTCATGACTCGGAATTTTTGGAATACAATAAACAACTGTTGTAACTATTTTATCATTTAAATTATTTTACTGCTCTTTTGCTTTTGACATGAGACTTTCAAGTTTACAATCTTGCAAGTTGCAACGCTGGCAACACTTGCAAGAGACTCGCATCTCAAGTTCCCTGCTATTCATCCGTTTCTTTCCCCCTCTCTTTCCAGGTAGGTATCCGTGACGTCACTCTTATAACCGTTGCTATGAAATATACTTGCATCTATCTTAAATATTGTTACTGTATTGACATTTTTAAATATTTACACTCATTTACCTATTTGAAAAGATCTTCTAAGTCATGTTTTCGGTTTGTAACGTGAGGAACTATCTAATGTGAGCGGAGGGGTCCGAATTGAAGCAGCGTATCTCGGCTGTCAAGATAAGGTCGCTTCCAGTATAGGCACTTACTAGCGGAGGTTTGTCAGTGTTTTCTTATGCAGCACTGCTGTATGAGTGAGAGTCTACATTAGGCCAAATTTCAGTAGTGTCTCAATTCAGAAAGCCCTATTAAGGTGGGGACATTGTCGCGCAGACGCATTAAGGCTGCTGTAGACGATACAATTTCTCGTACTATAGAATGTATACAATCCAAGGTACGAGATTTTTCGTACGATAAATCATACAATATTTTATAGTGTTTTACATGGTACAATCTTGGATACGAGGGGATAATAATAAAATTGCTGGAGTTTATAGTTTTGACAAATCAGGCTTTTAAAGTAATTAATTATGCCACAGATATATGTGAAAGTAGCCCATTAACAAAAATAGAAAAGAATTAAAATATTCTTTACAGTGAATCTTGAGACAACAGAAATTCCGTTTGTCTTCAATATCACATTGTACCATGATAATCTAAAACTTCTACTAGGTTTCGGTGATAACGGAAGTGTCGTAGCTTTACTTCTGTTTTGAATAAAAATATTTCACCGACACACAAATAACGTTGAAGAATTCTCCTAGTCTTCGGTGATAAGTTCGGAGTCATTTGTGTTGTTTTTACATTATTTCTGAGTTAATAAGATATGTGACATTACACAGAACATCAAAAGTATACAAGTCGCGATATATTAATTTCTATTTATACATATGCGGGCCAGTTAGTAATAATGCAGTTAAAATACTTCTATCATAGAGCACTGGAAACGGTTCAAAGTGCTACGTTTTACGTTCTTATAGGCATGAAAGGTACTAAAATACATGCAAAATTATAACATGAGAAGTAATTTCTAGATGCAGAAAACACACAAGGTATATGAGTATACATAGGAAGGGTCAGCTGTCTTAACCCTTGAATAAAATTACGTTTGTACGATTAAATGCCTAGCACACGTATGGATTTGCACAGCTAGCTCTGGCTTGACGTCATCACTCTATCTATATTGGGTCTACTTCTGCAATATTGTTCAATGTTTTTCAATATTTCGGATGCGCAAAGTGTATATCCTGTTCAAAATCTTGACGGATAGTGGGATATGATTGCAAGGATACATATTTATAGTACCATCTACATTGTGTTCTTTCACACATATCTTACCTGCAGCATATTCCAGACTCTACGCACCAGAAAAGCAATGAAACTTAAGTTATTTGAACCACACTGCACACTATATAAGAAAAGCAAGATTACATCGGAACTTTCACAGTACACATTTTTAGGTAGATTTCGAAGAAAAATATACCTATTGAGATCGGTACGATATGAAAGTATATATATTAACACCCTAGCGGCCATAATTTTGAAGATATTTGAACCAAATTTTTATATGTTGTTTCTAGACTTATTAGCTTGGTTAAGTTCGTTAATGAGCCAACTCGGTCGCCATCTTGGATCCGAAATGGCCGCCGAATCAACTGTTGTATAGAATACACAGCCTAAACCACTGGGGCTATTTAAATCAAATTTGGCATAAAGGTACATCATTATTTTTTTATTACGAAAATGTTTCCTAATGAGTTCAAAGACGCCATCTTGGATCCAAATCGTTTGAGCTAAAGATACGAAATTTGACATAAAGGCGTATTATCACTAGTAGTTCAAGAAAATATTACGAAATGTTGAAGAAGTCGCCATCTTGGATTCAAAATGGCCGCCGAACCCATTGTTGTATAGATTACACAGCCGAAGCGTCTGCAGTTAGAAATATCAAATTTAGTAACACTATACATTATCATTTGTATGTTACTAAAATATTACATGATGTATCCAAAGACGCCATCTTGGATCCAAAATGGCGGACCTAAAAAATCCACACCGTTTGAGCTAGAGATACGAAATTTGGCATAAAGGTGCATTATGACGAGTAGTTTAGGGAAATATTACAACATTTGAGAAAAGCCGCCATCTTGGATCCAAAATCCCATTTTGCACACCGTTTGAGCTGGATAAATGAATTTTTTACTTGAAGTTGTACCATCACAAGTAGGTCACGACAATATAAGAAAACTTTCAAAAAGTCGTCAGCTTGGATCCAAATGGCCGCCCCAAAAACCCCAATTTCCAAATCACTGAAGGTAGAGAAACTAAATTTCCTTTGAAGGCGTATGACGAAGAGTAGGTTACACTAAAAGGGGCAAACCTTCCTTTTGGGGGCGCAGCCCCCCGTGGGAGGGTGCAGATGGATACTATGGTGGTGTAGTGCTGCAGTGAGATTTTGGTTAAGATAAAGGAGGCGCATCCTTTCAAAACCACTGAAGTTGGGGGGCGGGGCGGACCCCCTACGGGGGTCTGGGGCCAGCGCTTGAAGCGAAACAAAGCGAGTATATATATATATATATATATATATATATATATATATTATGTCTCGTGGGGTATCGTTCAACAGCTCTTGATGAATAATCTACAAAACAATAAATAGTTTCTCGATAGCTCTCATATAAGGCGAAATTTGAATTTTAAAAAAAAAAACGAGATCTACCTCAGCCTGTAGGCCTACCGAAAGGGATTTTTAAAATAGATTTTTCCCGTATAATCTTGACCTTTATACGCTGTTAAAGTTGGCGTCATTACCGCGCGGTATCCTAGCAACCAGAACGACTGGCTATACACACAAAGTAGCATACGCGTTTAGTATGGACGAAAAAGACAAAATGGTTTTCTTAACATATTTATAACATTTAATAGTTATATTATACCTTACAATATGACTACATGCTTTGCGCTTGACTGCAGTTACTATGCTTTATGTCAAACTTGTAAATTCTTCAGATTTCCAAAGGAAAGAAGACGTTACTGTCATGGACGAAGATGTGCAGTCTATTTACAATCTATTTTGTTTTAGATTTGGCAATTCCATTTTGTTTCAGAAACTCTCTCTTTGTTAACACATAAAGTTTCTAGTAACAACATTAAATGACTGTGTATATTTATATTTTCATATGTTAATTGCATTCAAGGGGGAACAATTGTTTGTTGTTTTCAGCGTCTTTAGGATCAACTGGATGGCATATTTCTTATAAATTCTAGATGTATGTCTAATTAATGTTTCAGTAAGGCATTTTCAGTAATTGTTTATATTTTGTACAGCAGATTCTCAGCCGATAGACAGTGGTAGATACTTTACTCATTTAGCACATGAATTATCATCTCTCGCATTAAATAACTGAGAGAAAGACTGTAATGAATAATCCTCAAAATTCTAATGGAACTGCAAATATCAGGCAAAAGCCATTGTGTTTAAATAGATTTATCATATATTTATCTATAAGGGATGCATAACTACTTTGTATGAAATCTAGAAAATAATTACAAGGGGAGATTCCATGTATTGAAATAAACTATACTGAATTCTGAAACTTACGTAACAGTGTTAGTTACGACAAAGCTGTATATTTGAATACACGTGGCACAATATTAACATTTGCAATAGCTAATAATACTTCAAACTTCTCTGAACCAGATGCCGATAATTATGTTAGCGAAAGAAAGCTATGTTTGATTTGAAATTACTTTTCTATTCTCAAGTTTGGAAGACCCGTATCAGGCGTGGCCAACTTCTTTCATTACGAGGACCATTATATGATGATTAAGGGTCGCACACTTTTAGACAGAACTTGAGTAAAAATAAACTCTGCAGTTTTTCAAGGTAATAGATGTATATAATTGCTATCTTTGTAAAAACATTTTACTATTGGAATAGCAATATATTCGTACTTGATTGTGATCCCAGCGGCCAACTATTCTGACAGAGGTTCTTTCCAGGGTTTGCCCTTAGCCACACCAGACAATTGCCGGGTGGGTACCTTCAACTTTGGCCCCTGGCCAACTCCTTCTGGTATCCTTTTTCCCTGAGTCTTGAATGCTTGAAAGCCATAAATATATTTAAATTCAAATACTTGATTGTAATTATAAGCTTTTAAAGCACATTTGATTACATATATTATAATTTGTTGTAGTTTTTTCTTATCGCGGACCTCACAAATTATCGCGTGCCGTGCAGAGCGTTTCTGTTGGCCATGCTTGATCTATATTATGGTTTATTTCAAAACACTGGAAGCAGTGTTCTAGAACATTGCATGGGCCTAATTTACAGAGTTTTAAACTAAAATAAAAAAGATGATGTCGTCTATACATGAAATAATAATAATAATAATAAAAAAAAGATTCTTAGTGCTTGTAGTCAGTGATTATAATATATGCGATTCATATGTTGGTAAGTTCATGAAAGTGGATCTTACCTGTAAATGTTCGCGTGTACCAAGGTAATATAAGTGTTTGGACAGATAGTTATCCAGAAGATGGTTTTAGGAGGTTTCGCGGGTTTTCGGGTGGGGTGGGGGAGTGTTAAAGGTGTGTCTGGCCATGAAATGTATATTAAATGTACATAATTACGCCTAAAATTATATTAATTTTGCCTAAAACTCTGAATTTGGAGAGGGTCGGTCCCTTTGACTCACCACTAAACAGTGTTCGATTTGTAGCGGGGGATGGTTGGGATTATCCCCCTCTCGACAAAAACTTTCGTTTCTACTTTTTACAGAAATATACCTCTAACCTGGGATATAGACTATCTCAAAATACCGTATAATACATATATCACTAATTCTTCCCCCTCTCTGGGAATTGCACAAATCGAACACTGCCCCTAAATACGTCTTTGTACGTTTCATTCAGTTATTTCATGGCAAATTCGGACATGCTGATTTATCTTTTACTCCATTTAGTGAAGATAATTCTTCACTACACAGTGACTTTGGCAAGCTTTCATCTTTGCAGAACATATAACAACGCGTCATATGATAACGCCATTGCTATAATGCAACAGGTGGGTTATCAGGATAAATATGATATTTCTTCTAATATTTCATTAGATCTGTAAATATTTTATACTTTTATTATCAACTGAGCTTTGAAGTATCTAAATATAAACACATACCAGTTATTTTTTTTCTAATTGCAGAGCACAAGCCTACTTTTGAAACCTCCCTCAAAATCCTATGGAAATCAAATGGCAGGTTTCCTAGGCAACTGTTTGTTTAAAGCCAATATGGCGGCCCCCACAATTCTCAGTAGCAGACGACTTTAACAGCGTATAGGAACGCATAACGTAGCATTTTGAAGCATTTCCAGTTCTCTACGGCAGAAGTAGCTAAACTACTATATCATGTCCTTAAGAGTAAATAAGACTTATAAGCGGCCGATTTTTAACTGCTAATTGCTAATTTGGCGTATTGATTGCATGTCGGAAACCTAATACGGAGAACCCGGAATCGAATCCTGCTGTGCCTTTCTTTGTATTTATTAAGAAAAATAATTTTTATCTCTTTTTTATTATATTTAATACGCATAAGAAATATAATAAAATTAGTGACCAATGGCACGTGGAAGTTAGGTAAGGTATCGTATGGTATTTTTCTTATTGCACGTGCGATAAAATAGTGTTTTTTCAGACTTTCGAAAATATGACTTTCTATTATCAGACGCTAGTCAAATTTCTGTGCGTTAACATATTGGTGAGGTCAATCGTTTCTTTAATGTTCTGGACTCTGAAAACAAAATAAGACAAAGAGGATATATTCGTATAATTACTAACTGCACAAATTACTATATTTTCTGGCACACTACATTAGGTTGAACACACACGAGAAATAAACATCTAAAACAGCTGTAATGGTTTATATGTGCTGCCCGAGGACCTCTATTTAAGAGCGATACTGGACTTACTGCTGCCATTGAAAATTTCATGATTAAATGAAGCCAGAGAGCGGAGAGGACAGTTAATCTCGTTTGTCCACTTCCAGCCTAAACCAATATGAACCAAATTTTCGGTTCTTACTCAATCTTTTACGCTCCTGTTATCGCTGTGCTGCTCGTTTTCTGATTTATGTCTTAATTCTTTCAGAAAGCATAAATATTATTTGCAGTATTTTCTATTACATGCAAAGTACGGTATACTATTATATGAAAAATAGATCCAGCAAACAAGGCCAGGAGAACATTCTGGAAGCCTGGCAAAAGCTCGTTCCGCAACCCCAGAAATCTTAGACTGATGGAATATAGGAGCTTCTTGGAATGCCGAAACTCCGGCAATCCAAGAATCTCTAGGGACAGGCCTGCCCCAAGGCGAGAAGATCAAAACGGATCGTACTTCACGACCCTGAAAGTGCATAACTTGACTTGTGTTAAGAATACAAAGAGGCAGGGGTGGAATGCGAGTCCCCAAAATCATAATTTTATTTGCAGTATTTTCTATTACATGCAGAGTACGGTATAATATTATATGAATAACACAGGAATTAATAATAAAATCTAAAACGGGCCGCACTGCGATGAGCAGCGTATAAAACTGAGTTCGAACTGAAAATTTGGTCTACATTGGATCAGACTGGAAGTGGATAAACGAGTTTAAATATTTGCTCTGGAGTCTATCTATTAGCACTAAGTAGCCACTCCAGTATTGGTACGTAGAGCTCGATGGTGCTGTCTTAATCAGTTTGTAATATTGCTGCTAACACTGTTCATAGGTTGCCAGACACTGTAATTACGTTTATTTTTATATTCAACCAGATATACTCACACAACATGAATTATTTTTTATACACTTTCAAAACCTTTTGCTTATTTCCGAAATATTTTCTTTTCTGAGAAAAGATAGGAAAACCTTTTTTAAAAAATATTTTCTTTCATACTGGCAAGAATTTTAACGTCAGAAGGTTGTTTTGTAAATATTTCCATCAATTATATAAGGTAAATGCACCAGAAATGGACACTTGAAGACAAATGTTTTAAAATACAAGGGCGGTAATCATTTCACCTACATGGGAAAATTTAATATAGTATGTTGTGATGCCACTGAATATTATTCCCTCGTCATTGGTTTCATCTGATATTTCTGGCATGATGTTGAAGTTAGGGACATGGTAACACGTACTCTTCCATGCATTCTGTTACGGAAGTGATTAAGGCGAGACCTTTCGTTTTTTATTCATGGAATTAGAATAACGATTACTTTCGTTGTTCTGCTCTATTATCCATTACGAAATGTCTCCGTTTCGAGTATTTAAATGACCAAACGAATTATAACGTTGATCTGTTATGCAAAGCAGGGGGTGTCCATTAGCGGTACAGCAGAGTAAGTTTTTGTCCAGTTATAGACACTCGCTATTATTATTAAGTTGAAATCAAAATCCTTCGTTGATTGAGTTGTTATTAACGTCCTAAGCGAGTTGATGAGCTTCTACGGACGATACTTACATTTTTGGTAAGGTGGGCTCTGAAAAACTCCGTTCAGTAGCTCTAAGGGGAAATTGAAATCATGAACACGCGCGCGAAAAATGAGCGCGGTAAGCTCTCCGAGCCCCCGAGGGCGAAATCATAATTCTGTTAGTTGTTTTATTTCAACTTGGGAAACGTTATTTACTCTTCATGACCATAGTCTGTCAGGAAATGTTTTCCTCCCGCTTTTCATTAATAGACGCGGGGATGCCCATTAATGAAATGATTTGTTTAAATATTGGATACTATTCATGGGAAGTTAGAATTTGCATTTTTATGGTCACAAAGAATCTATGGCTCAGGCTGGGATAGGGTAAAGGAAAGGAAGCGGGAAGCAGCCGGACAAGTCTAAGTTGAAAGTGCCATTAGGGCATTTGCCTGTTATGACTGAAGTTAAAAAAGGTGAAAACCTCAGTAAGGATGAACGATAGCTGTTTTCGAACCTAGGACCTTTGCAATGATCACTCTGTGGAATTCCATGACACATCAGATAATCGAAGAACAGCATTAAACATATAATCGTGTTTACTACTTATTAGGGGTGTTCGGTATTGAGATTTTCATACCGACTTTCATCATGTTTTGGATACTGACAATTATCGATATACCGAAATACCGATATACCGAACGATATCAATATACCAAATTATCAAACAATATAAAAATATTGGAAAACAATGATATTGAGCAATATAGAAGGAAGAAGTTGAGCGCACCTTTGAACACGTTGTTTGGCATATTAAATTTTGGTTCCTCACACTCAGAGAATTTGTTCAGAGAGATAAATAACATATGTAAAACTTTTTGGCAAACTTTATTTTTTTTATATATGGGCCAGTCTACTAACTTTGGACTTCGGCCCGTCACGATTAGCCCTTCAACTGTTAATATCCACACCCATGTCCCTGCCGGGACTCGAACCCGATACCTTCAAGCTGATGACCTGCCGCCGCAGACCGCTCGGCCACCCGGCCGACTAAATGACATATGGATTGGAACATATGCAGCTCGCCGAAGAAAATGACGTACTTCACTGTCACCTTAAAACAAGGACAGGAACTGGGTGGCTATGGTTCAAAGGTGCTCCCTAAGGGGTAGGTTTGAACATGGCTGGGACAGCTTTGAACTCATCCTTAATTTTATTATAAGATCATTTAATTTCTTAGTAAATGCTTCTAAATACAAATACAAAAGCAGAAGAAAGTAAACAAAAGTTTTACTAGCCATACAAAGAATACAAGCAAGCAAGTAAGTACAAGGTTTATTAACAACTGCGTAGTTGTTAATAAACCTTGTACTTACTTGCTTGCTTGTTTTTTTATTGGGGTTACGAGGATTGCATAACCATTAGGCTTGCATAAACTTTGAACTCGTACACATTTTGTTTAAAATGTTACACATAGCCTAATTGAAACGATTTTACACTGTTGATATGTTGCAAACTAAAGTTCCTTCTCAACAGTAAGTTTTAGCTGTAGGGACATAAGTTGCTACCGTGTTCAAATCTAACCCCTTCTTTTTGTTCAAAGCTGCCCCAGTACGTCCAATTACGCACATTTTGTTATTATGGAAGAAGGAGAAGGGTTATCACAAAGCAACAAGGACAATATAATGCGTGAAGGAGTATAGTTACTTCGTAAGTTAACATGGGAAGATATGCTACAGTTCTTTTCTCTCCAGAAGCTTACAATCTCTGAGATGAAAAACTTTGGTAAACTTTATTTTTATGATATTCTCCATACGAAAGCTTTGCTTTTATATACCAAAGGTAAAATAAAATAATGGCTGAACAAAGCACTACAATTTATTTTAAAAAATTAAATTTTTGTAAACGTTTTCGCCGACTACCAAAACACTCGGCTTCCTCAGACACACTAAATCATATACACAACACAACCTTCAGTGAGACAGTTCCGTGGTTCCTGATTGGCTCTTATCAGAAGGAGTAGTAGGTAGTAGGTAGGAGGTAGTAGGAGCAGGAGAGGGGGTGTTAATTAAAAATTCACTTTTTGTAGTCGGTACGGGATTGGCTGGGACTTCTGATAAGAGCCAATCAGGAACCACGGAACTGTCTCACTGAAGGTTGTGTTGTGTATATGATATAGTGTGTCTGAGGAAGCCGAGTGTTTTGGTAGTCGGTGAAAACGTTTACAAAAATTTTAATTTTTTAAAATAAATTGTAGTGCTTTGCTCAGCCATTATTTTATTTTTATATGCGCCAGTCTAGTAACTTAAGACTTCGGCCCGTCACGATTCGCCTTTAGCTGTTAAAATCCACACCCATGCCCCTGCCGGGACTCGATCCCGGGACCTTGGAACCGATGGCCTACCGCCGCGACCGCTCTCTATCTCTGAGATGAATTTTTACTTTGGTACCCACAAATTACATAAGTACCATACTTCGCCAGGTAAAGTACACAAATGACAGCTGTGTGGCATGATGTTTGCAATTTATAAATGTTGGACAAATATATATATATATATATATATAAAAAGTTGTCTCCATTGTTCTAAGGTGCCCCCGTTAAATGGGTCCCCTCTCCCTACTCATGGATGTATGTATTTAGGGGGTTGGCCTAAACCCCCGCCCCGAAATTCCGGTTAATATGCAAAAAATATAATTTTAGGCGTAATTATCTATATTTAGGGTTGTAATTCCCCTTTCACAAGAATCTTGTGTTAGGTAAACCTTGAAATTAATACAGAAAATTTGACAACCGCCGCGACCGGGACCTCCCAGTTGCCGGCCGGGTTTTTGCTGTCCATTACACCAGCGCGGCACGTTAACTCTCTGTGTATATAGACTACTTAACAATCACCTTAACAATCTTCCAGCTCCAGTATCTGGTTACGAAGTCAAGACACCCCATACATTTCAAGATTTCTTATGAGGAATTTGTTCTGCAACCGTGCAGTTCGAAATAATTTATGTAATTCCTTTCTTCACAAGAACCTTGTGTTAGGTAAACATCGAAATTAATACAGAAAAATTAACAACTACCCGGTCGACAGCAAATGTCAGTATTTTAACCTTGCCAGTGTAATAGTATAGTGTATATTTTGTATAATAATATAGTGTATACACGAGATAAGCAATGAAATATTGGCGATCTTAAATAATAAAAGAAGAAAAATAAGATTTACATGAGAAAGAAAAAGTTGATTATTCATATTACAGAATACTATACTGATAATAAACATTAACGCACAGATTCATTTTGAAGTCAAGAAAGAGCACGCATCTTGATAAATTATTGTGCTGTAATCAGGTATTTTGAATTTAATTTTTTAAAACCTTTAGGTAACTCGGCTCAGACCAGGTTGATGATAATGAAAAGATTGGTGGAATGAAGAAAGTTGGAAAACTTCCAACGCACATGGTGTTTGTTCACCACAAAACTCACATGGCACGGGGAGAGTTTGAACCCACGAACCGAAGCACCAGAGGTGAGATCTAACAATTGAGCCACCGCGGTCCTCTCTAATCAGGTACTGTTTGGGCCTTTCCTAATAATGAAAACACTTTTCCTGTAGCTTTGCCGACTTCACGTGGAGTCAGTTAACAAAGTCAATAACGCAACGGCAGTTTTTAACGATGGGATAAAAGCCAGCAGCAAAATGCATTTCAGCAACATTTTGATGTAATTCGAAAACTGCTGAGTAGGGATGGCCAGATCCGGATCCAAACTCCGTCGGAACTCCGGTGTTTCGGATATCCGTTCCAATGAATTCGTTCGATTTGGGTCGCAGATTCAGACACAGAATTCAGATTTCGTTATTATGATGCATCTGAAACTGCGATGGTAAATTGTGAAAAGTCCTGGCCAAAACCTTCCCCATCCTCTGCCTGCCCGGTCCGAGCCAAAGAAAGAAAGGAGAGAGAGAGAGAATTGAATTTTTGAATGTTATTTATGGCCTTTAGGCATCTAAGGCTCTAGCCGATATAGGGGAGGGGAAAGGATTCGGGAAGGTGTCGGCCAGGGTCTATGTTGAAGGTGCCATCCCGGCATTTGAATTGTGTGAAACCTTAGTCAAGATGGTCTAACGCTGGGATCGAACTCACAATCTCCCGAACGCAACGCCAACGCTCTACTACGGAGCTACGGCGGCTCGGTGAGAGAGAGAGAGAGAGAGAGATCTTTGTCTGTCTCTTTCCCTTCTCTTCCGGAGAGGGAGAGAGAGAGAAGAGTAGAGAGAGAGAGAGAGGCCGGGATAAGGTAGGCAAAGCATGGGAAAAGTACTGGCCAGGGCTTCCATAATTTACCATAAATAAAGCCAATTTAATTCTATTTATCTGAAACTCGAAAAATATATTTTATTGAAATAGTTGTGTAGTTGATTGTTATTGTTTTTTGAAGTTAGTTGACAGGAACATTTTTTATCGACTTTTATTTTTTTCTAAAATGCATGCTTTATTTCTCAAAAGCAAATTGCGTAACCTGGAAAAGGAGTTTCGTATTTTTTATCTTGCTGCACATGTTTAAAAGGGAAGAGAGGAGGACATGTTTTTGTTCGTTCCTTCTAAGAGTGCAATGTTTGTTACATAGTGACTGATAACCACGTGACAGAGCAAAAGGTAGTCACAGTTGTCGATGGGGAGGGCGGCGTTTGAAGAGACAAGCAGGTGCTGTCGATTATTTGTTTTCCTTTTGTCACTCCAATATATGTATTAGTAACACTATTATAGGACTGGTTTCAATTTCACTACTCTTGCAAGTCATGTATAACTCAGCAGTTTTTCTCTCTTTCTATGAATCTGTTTTCCCTCTCTCTCCTCACAATACTCCAAAATGAAGATTAAATGAAACCAAAATAAGACTTATCGTTTGCTAGCCGAAAAAATCCCCCAAAATACGTACGACAGGGTGCCCACAAGCAGAAAAAAATAGGAAATGTAAGGAATTTCAAGATTTATCAGAAGAAGTCAGGAAAAAATACAAAACCTACCGTTGCGTCACGAAATTTAGCAGGGGCTCATATCCGTGTGAAGATGACAGAAGATCCTTTTCACAAAGCTTTGAAACATATCTGCAAGGCAAGCAGGGAATTACCAGGCTCGAAGATTTCTATACTTTCCTTCTTAATAATAATAATAAAAAAAAACTCATCACTGTGGAAAGTGGTAAAGTCGAGTTGGATATTTTCCCACGGAAATGATACAGTTGAGGAGGCTCTTTCAACAACTCTGCTCTCATTGAAATCCAATGTGAACATACAATAATAGCACTGATTAGAGTACAGAGAAATATCTGAAATGGAGCAAGACAAACTTTCTCAGAAAATCAAACTTTTGCGGAAGTCGCAAAATTCACATGTTTATATTGTTGAAACTTCTGCTTTCGTTCTGATGATATTGATTAATTATTGCAATAGTCTAATATTCATTGCTTATATTCATAGAATTGATTCATATGTATGTTGTAGTTAGCATTTTCTTTGGCTTGACTTACATAACATGTTCATGACGGAAAGAATGTAAATTTGGGTTATTTTAATCAGTACCTTTGCAAAATATTTTAGTAAAAACTTTGTTCCTGTAATTTTATTATAAAGGAAGTAATAAAATCATAAAATTTGCTACTGAGGTGAGAGATTGGCAGTTATAGGGCTGGTGGAGGCTGCATATAAAAGAAAACAAAATATTTTGCAAAAGTTAAAATTTGATAGTTTGAGAGTCAGGAATGTTTTAAAAATGTGGCCAGGAAAAGTTATTAAATTTAAGTTCACAAATTTTGTGGGCACCCTGTACGAATTAGGAAAGGCCATGAAGTGGTGTAATTGCCCGAGATATCCTAAACTCAGATCCGGATTGTGATTATGCGTCAAGTTTTGGAGCGGGTCTATGCTTGGCTTTCGGCCTGACCCGGTGACCCGATTTAGATCTCCTCACCCGGAGAACAAAGTAGAGTATTTGATTATTTCCTTACGTTTCAGGGGAGACCGAGATCGCAGGTGTTATCCCCCCCCCCCCCAGAGCACGAAAATTACGAAACTGGAGCTCATTATTCTCAGACCGGGTTAATCGGGTCAAGTTTTAAACCGGATCACGTATGTCCTTGTCAGGGCGGGTCACCAAAACTTATCTGGTTTCAGCTCTGCCGTGCTACTTCCTCTATATAAGTTATTATTATTATTATTCAGAATTTCAGAGGAATACAGTATTTCAATATTCTGATATCTTAAGTATATTGATACTGTTAGGTATTCCCCGAGTATGCTAGGAGACGTAAACCCGACATCGTCATTTGGTCGGCGAGCTCGGCCGACGTCGGGTTTTGAGAAATCCCGAACAGAAGCAGACTTCGGAGGACGGGTTTTGGGCGGGGTTACGCCTCTATACCGACCCCGACGGCGACTCGGAAAACGGCCCGAAGACAAATATAACAGCTTACTTGTGGGTACGTTAGAACTTCGAAAAGAATCATGACAACAACAGTTAGATAAATAACTTCTAGACCTCTTGCTGTGTGAGTGAAGAATAGAAGTTTCGTTTTAGAACATTCATCTTACTGCCATTTGGAATATGGACAAATTTGAAATTCTAAAGTTCCCCAAATTATTTCTTGTGTCAGACCAGTTGACAGTCGACCACTTTTGTCGTTTGGCATTTTCACGTAGACCCTGACCTGCGTTTACTCCCTCTAAGGCACACGGAGTGGAACTTGTATAGCTCAAAATGTTAGCCCCTTAAAATAATGAAGAACGTGCTTTTGCTTTTCTTTATATTCGCAGTCGTTTTGAAGATACACGGGGTGGGGAACGAACTTTATGGACAGGGAATGTGACCGCCGGCATTTTGGAAGGGGTCAACATAGCGACTTGAAACTTCCGGCAAAATATTTCTTTTGTCGAGACCTTTCAAACGATATATTACTCGCCCCCCTTTGCCATTTGAAATTTTCAAGTTGACCCCCCCGTACCCCTATTTGGGGGTATGGGGTGGAACTTTTATAGCTTAAAATTCAAACCCCTCGAGATAATGAAGGACGTGTTTTTGCGTTTGTTGCTCATATTCGCAGTCGTTTCGAAGATACAGGGGTAGCAACCGACTTTATGGACACCCTGTATCACTGTATATATATATGGGAGAGGCCTTCATCCAGCAATGGATAGAAAACGGCTGAATATGATATATATATAAGCAAAAATAGAGCGAGACAAACAGAATTTCCTTTTTTTTACTCCAGATTTTATAACATTCATTTGGGAACTTTCTTTTGTCAATTAAAGTAATTAATTCGTCTTCGTGTTTCTGTGTTTCGCAAATCAAGAATTTTCCAAATGTCGTCGTTAGTTTAATGTCCATGGTTCGGTATTCTGTTGTACAATACGAATAAAGAAATTTTGGAGTTTGTGCAATTTTGATAAGTTTGATTCACAAGCCATAACCCAGATGTGTAAACAGTTTTCAGTAATAGGAATTACACGAGTAAGTGCGAAAATATTTTCGAAGACCTCTGAAGTCTTTAATGTCTGTAAACCTGTATAGAAGGCTAAGGAATTTGAGCGCTTTAGAAGTTACATATTCAATGTGCGGAATAAAATTAAGTTTTTCATCAAATATGATGCCAAGGTCCTTGTAAAGGTCTACCCGTGATACTTGTGCGTATATTTTGTGTTGTGATTTTTAAGTTCAAAGCGTATTGCAGCAGTTCTGGAGAGATTGACTTTCGGAAATCAAGTAAGTATTGCTTTACTTTTCGACTGAATTTACAGTGGTTTGAAGAGAGAAATTGTCCTCTGTAGCAAGGGTTTTCAAACTACCTGTGGTACGCGGAAGGTTCTTATGGGGTACGCCATAAAGTTTATGAAAAACATTAAACTTAAGAAATTTAATATCGTCTGATCTCAAAAGTGTACCTATTCATCCAGTAGAAGTATTTACGATGAGAGTAACGTCTGTGATTAATACACAATATTATGTTTCATTGAGAGCAGATCTTGGCTATTTAACAGAAATAAATTAACTTTTCCTTTTTTTTTAAAAAAAAAATATATATATATATTTTTTTCTTTTTTCTTACGCTTCTGTTTCATTGTATTATTCAAGATACCGTCCTAGCATTTGTCTGTCATCACGCGAAAACCTTATTCGTAATGGTCGGCACCGATGATCTATCCTGCGACCTCCTGATTACAAGACAAGCACACTACTAAAGGTTCTGCTTCATCGGTATAATCATTACTTGCAATATAATCATTATAAACAATAGCATAGAAAATTTCGTAATATTAGTTGGTGGTACGGCGAAAGTATGAATTTATGTTTAGTGGTGCTCCAGTCTAAAAGTACGGATCATAATGCATCTATGTTTTCATTAAGTGTCACTGTCAGACGTGTTTTACCTCTGGCTAGCACACTAAAGCACTTTAAAAGTGGGGGGAAGGGGGAACTATAAACTTTTTTATATTCCAAAATATGCGGCAACCTACACACACCTTGCAACCCTGAGATGTTGATTGCGAATAAGATTTTGAAATTGGCAAAATCGGTGCTGCAACCCTCAGAAAGGTATCCGAAAACATAAGCAAACATACAAACTTATGTATCCAAGGAAATGATAGATACTTTGAACATTTACTCTAGTTTGTAGTGGTGTTGTAATTTCAGGGTTGCAAGGTGTATGTAGCATATTTTCGAAAATAACCAAGTTTCTTCTTTTTGCTTAAAAGTGTCTTAGCGTGCTAGTCAGAGGTGAAACACATATGTCAGTGACATTTGACAGCATACAGTGTTGCCAGTATGGCTCGTAATATTGCAAAAACATGGATTTTGGGAGTGGCTCAATAATAAATACCCTTGTGCAATGTTTGTGAGACTTCATCAGCGTACTTGTTCTGTCAAATTCAATAGATGACATCCAGATTGTTCGGTGGTAGTGAGAAATGTTGCAATAATATACCTCAGTCAGTTCTGTGTGTCAATACATTCGATTTGAAAAAAAGAAAAGAAAAGTCTCTGACAACATTTTGAATATTTATTATTAAATCATGCATGACATTCATTGTATCACAATTTTTCTCATCATACAGGGCTTTATCTTCGAACAAATCGTTTTATCTAATTCCATTTAGCTTTTGAGTTATATGTTTCTAAATACAGATTTCTGTGACGTTTTGGACATCCTGTATTTATAATAGGTGAAATTTGAATATAAAGGAAAGGAATTGTACTTTCGTAATATCTTGTCGAAGGTCACGTACACAATTACACACACAACATTATATATATTTGTGCATTAAGCCTTAAACGTTAGGCAGTAAAGTAAGTATGATGATTCTATTTAAAGTGGAAAACCATTTATAAACCTCCATAAGAAAAAAGCAGAATTTCGTAATTCAACGCGATGGAATATAAACTTTGTCTGTTAAGAAGATGACAAAATAATAATTGTTCTTCTGAACATGTGTGATAACTACTTTTCGCATCGATGTTTCGTATATAGAACAACCACGGTTGAAATAGTCCATACTGGTTGATTTGAAATAAACCGTACTACTTTTAATGTAATTTGTTTTTGATAACCTGTTAAGTGAAAAATGTTTCATATATGCAACAACGACGGTCCATACTGGTTGATATGAATTAATCTGTACCACTTTTAATTGTAATTTGCTTTTGATAAGCTGTTAAGTGAAAATATAGGTGTTGAGAGTAGGTCAACAAACTTGACGAGTTGTAGTTGTTACAGCAATATTTAATATTGAAATATGCTTATATTTCGATCAGAGTGTACGGATTAGTATGGAAACCTCTAACTTCTTACTGGATTACTTTGAATTTTAATATTATGCGTGTTAGTTGTTGTTACTTACTCAGTGGAGGTTTTATGTTTAGATGTTTATTAATCTGTTATTTTTATAGGTTCGTCTACAAGTTCACCTGCAAGACCGACACGAAAAAAACCTACAGTGAAATATAGGAGCATCATATCAGATGTATTTGACGGCAAGGTGCTTAGTTCAGTTCAGTGCCTCACATGTGATAGAGTAAGTTATTGTTGTTTGAATATTGTTACGTAATTAACTTAAAAAGATATTTGTTATTAGATTGGAAAGCAGTCAAATAACTTGGGTATTTCGTACATTTGTATTATCGTCATTATACTTAAATGCTTTTACCCTTCCACTCTTGGTTATCCTACAGTTTCAGTTAATTCTTGTAGCGTTAGCTTGTCATCTTCCTTTTCCTTTTCCTTCTCCTTCCTTATTCCCTTTCTTCATCGGTCGTGTGCGTCTTGCTGTACCTGTTTCGTTTCACCTTCCACTTCGTTTCTTTCTGTTGTAGTTTTTCGTTCTTCATTCTTTCCTGTATGTGGTTATATATAAATATATTCCTGTTTGATTGTCTTTTTTTCATTCCACATTAGACATTTTCCTTATCATTTGTAATAATAATACTTTTCTCACTTTTTCACAGGGTGTTAGGGTTCTCAAAGTATATTGTTTCAGAATTAGAGTACACAATGAAATTTTCGTAACACTTTATGTCAAACCTCTATATGTGTTCTCACTGATAATATTTATAACCATTTTACATCATTTCTTTTTCAGTCTTTATTTCAATAAAATTCTATCATATAAACTTTGCCTTGTTTATACAACTATCGTATCCTACTTGGCTGAAACTTCAGATCCTCTACATTCAAATTTTCTGCTTAACCTAACATTGGAGAGAAAACACTATCTCGTGTAAGATAAGATAAAATGAATTGTATTGGCGGTAAAAGCACTATGGCTTACGTCCGTCCTTCTCTTGTGAATCTGTGTGTCTAGCGGTTGTTGCCACCCTATACCAATGCTCAGTCTGACGCTTTGTGTTGTCGCTCTAACCACGGATCCAAAAGGCTAATTAAGCCTCTTACAATGTTCAATTTATGGTTGCTACTGAACTAATCTACTGAATGTCATATTTCATTTTTTACTTCAAGATCAAACTTAACTGTCTAGATATACAATTTTTAGATGTAAATAATAATGAAATATAATAATAAAATAAATAAATAAATAAAAAACAGTATTACTAATAATGTTCGAATCTTTTGATATGAAAATATTATTTAGTTTGTTGTCCGTTTCAGTTGTTGATTTTCGAAAATATTGGATTAGAATCCCCATCTATGATTCTTCCCGGATCCATAAAAATTACTAAACAAAATTAATTAAAATTAGCAATTTATAATGGAATGGTTATGGGTGAAGCCCAGATCATTACACATGACGTATACTGTGTAGTTATTTTCTGATGATCAATTATTAATTATATGAAACATGTACATATTCCGAACTTTCGAGAAATGTTGATCATTCTGATAATGATCTTGAACATGACAGTGAAGTTTGTTTCTGAAATGTTGAAGAAGACCGTTCTTGACAATTCAAAAAATACTGCATTTCCATTATTTAGTTTGGTAACTTTGTGTTTACTTGTAAGCATCAGTTCCATTACCTTCTTCCTATGACGGTTGGTGAATGATAACCTTGAGTGCGTGTGGATAAGAAGAAAGCCATATGCAACGGATAGCCACAGGCGGAAGGTAACTTGGATACAGATAATTGATAGAAACTTGTGCTTTTACTATTCTGTATTAATTTCTCTTGTAATTTGTGTTTTTGTTCTCTTCGTATAGAAACTTGCTAAGCATAGGCATTCAGACAGGTAGTAATAAATATACATAGAAACTGTTACATTATCAATAGGGGAACGTAGTTTTTAAGTGTATCTTCTTCAGTTCAATGCAGTTGAACTTATATACCATGTTGACAAATTACAGCTATTCGGCGCTAATGAGTGGTGCGTGCTTTTGAGATAACCAAAATATTCTGCGCGGATTCTTTTCGTATATCTTCGTAATGATTTTTTTTTTCATCAAACAGAAATTAACAAATATATTTCATCACCTGACGAACATTATAACGAATGTGCAATACGTGTCATACATTTATGCTTTGTACGGTATATGCTTTTTCCTTATAAAATATTTACTGTCTGCCAGTCCTTTGTACATTTGTCTGTTAGACCGTTTTCAGTAGTTTCTCACTAACACCATCAGTTTTTAGCACGCACTGTTTCAGATTTTATCTGACTGTAACCTGTTTTTGCATCATGTTCATTATTGTACATTAGTATTCCACATGGGTATAATTTTGAAATTTTGATAAATTTGATTTCCTTCCTTATACCTTCTCTATAACTCTTCCATAAGTAAGTTCCTATTCCACTTTCCTTTGTAATTTAATTTTATTCTTAATTTTCATGTAGGTACGTTAAATGTCACCAATGCAACGTTTAATATGGCGATGAAGGAAGTTCTGCCCGAAGGCAGGTCATGACTCGAATGTACCTGGGCAAGGTGAACCGATGGTAGTTTACCATTGCCTTCCATCTGATAAAGATGACGTTCTAAGGACAGAACACACAGTTTGACGTGGGCTCCGAACCGCATGTGTTCCCACCGGAAATGGAACCGGGACCCCATTATTAATAGGCAGTGAGCGTTTCACTCACATAAAGGGGGCCCTACTTTAATATAAGAATTTTCAACGTTACCAGCAAAACGACAACCAGAAAATATTTTTTTCTTAGAAAGTGGGAGAAGTTTTGGCAAAGGAAAACTAAAGTATTTCCTGGGAAAATGAAAAATTTTATATTTCATGAGAAGACTAACAATTAAAACATTTTCGGGTAAGCGAAGTTTGAAATAATCCGGAAAATAAAGTTTTGTGGCAAAGTCTGGACAAAAGATCAAATAGTCTTAATCTCACAGCATTCGAGGATTGTATTTTCATAACTGGAGAGCTACAAATGACTAAACCTTGTGTGAAAATTCGTATAAGTCAGGTCATCAGATCAGAGCATCTCAGACACGTGGTTCGTAGCGTTATTGACTGTGTTGTCTTTGGGAGTTTTGGAACCGGGTCCATGTTTACTCTGACCCTTTAGAGCCGGTCGATCTGTCATCGGGTCTGTCTTATTAAGGATTTTCTGCCTTTGGGCTCTTTTGACGCGGCCCTTTTTTTGTCAGGTGTTCTTGTCCGAAGCCCTTTTGGAGAGCGATCTTTTGTTTAATCTCATTTGGTCAGGCAATTTCGATCTAATAGCGAAGAAAAGAATACGGAAAGAAGTAACCAGGGTCTGTTAAAGTTACCATCCCACCATTTGCCTGATATATCTGTGGAAAGCGCTGGAGAAACCTCAGTCAAAAAGGTCGGCCGCTGGTATGGAACGCATGACCTCCCGAATGCAAAGTTTGTGTTCTCCCAACTGAGCTACGGTCGCTCCTTCGCAGAATCATTCTGTATATTTTGTGGATTCAAATTATTTTCAAACAGAATTTCCCCATAATTATAAAGAAAACTATATATTGCGAATATTACAGATTTTTTTTTCTATTTGTATAAATACAATACCTTCCCTTAGGAATAGGCAATAATAATTGATACGTACTATAGCATAGCCGTGCGTACCCGTAATTATTACCCTATATAAGAGATTTCAATATGTGAGGCATATATATTTTGACTCTCCAGCTATGGGCGTAGGATTTTAAACCTGAAGGGCAAGATGACTGACCAAGCCCGGGTGAACATATATGAAATAGACTCCATAGCATTTGTGGATACGTGGTCCGCCCCCTGCTACAGGAGGGATGTATGCAAGGAGGGAAACAAGACACATATAAAACAAGTAATTAAGGTTATATTTAGTACGTTTATTTAGAGCTCCTTCCACTTCAGGAGTTCTAGCAGAACTGAATTTACATACAGCTTGCGCTGTTTATATAGCTACATGACATAGACGTTACAATAGGATTAGACTGTCTCCTATAGATTTTTTGTATAATTTGGTAATTAAATTACTATATATTTCAAAAGTCTTTGGTATGTACTTCTTATTATTGTTTAATGCCTTTGTTGTTTACAGTATGTTTCAAAAGTATTTACACGAAATAATATTTACTGAACAAGGTTTAGTTATACTAAACATTTACATATGTCAAATGTTTCAGCTGATAATTTCATAGATACCTTTAACGTTACTAATTCGAGAAGATGATTTTCTTTAAACTATTAGGAAGGGCTGGGGGGTGTCTCACATAAGAATATATACATCTCGTAGGATGCGAGGCAACGTTACATAATATACCAATATGATATTCAGTCGTATCGATATAGAATAAATGTAACCCCGTTTTCAGGTCACTGAAGTTTTTATTCTCATTATTTACTTTATTCCACGTTATTCAGAGCTTAGTCACTGACTTTAGATCAATACTGGGGAGGAGCGCAGGTCCCGATTGACTGGGGATATCCGGCGTTTTCCTGTTTCACCAACTGAATATCGATATGGTACTTGGGGCAACTTCTGGATTATTTATCCATATCATGCTTCTGGGTCATCTATTCTTATTGTAGCTTCTTTGTAATGGCCGCAACACAGTATAGTAGTGGATTCTTGGACGTTGAGTACAAAGAACGATTACAACCTGAGAGTCGAACCTGCAGACTTACGTAATGTGCACCTGTTTCACCACTCGATGGCGTCGGACGTGCTACGATTACGTAATGGTTAATGTCCAGCAGGTGGTAAAGGACTTATAAGAGTAATAAAACTACTTGGAAGGGGGATTGTATTTGATCATGGAGTATTTAGACCTCCAGAAGTGCTTAAAGTAGGAGCGTCATTAATATGAGAAAATTATATTCATCTTCAAAGATCCTGATCCTGCATTCGCCTTATAGCTAACATGGCACAACATGCAATAGCGATTTCTGATATTAAATTGTGAATAACAATTATAAAATAAAAAGGAAAATAAAGAGAACTTTACAATTATGATAAATATAAAATGACAATTCAAATAAATTAGTAATGAAGTTAATCAGATGATTAATGAAAAAAGATGTTCACTTTGATTTAAGGTCACTGCTGCCATCTATGGAACGCCAGCACAAACTTTTCTGAAGTCATTGCTGTCATGTAGTGAGCTATTAGGAATAGTGAAACAAATTGAAATAACTCAATTTCATCAATAGTAAAACACATTAAACTGCACATAAAGATAAAATAGTGTAGAGGAAGCTTCCTCATATTCCCCTTGTCAAAGAAAAGTGATTAAACTGATAATATGTACAATTGTTTAAAGTTAATTACTTTTCTTAAAAAATGTTCCATGATATATATATGTATATACTAGTTCAAATTTTCATGTATAACTTCGGATCAACGTCAAAATCATCATCATTTGAGTTTTCCTTAAGCTCTATTCTAGTCACTCCTAGAGTTCTGTCTATTTTAAAGTCACTAAACGTTCCTGATACAAGCTGGTTTTATATATGATTTGAACCCTCAGTTTGACTTCCTCCGTCGAGACGAAACGAGGCAATTTCAAATATTGTTGGATAGCATCCCACACACATTGGCATTTTACTTTATAGTTTTTATATAGATATTTAAGCGAGAAACCGTATGTGAGTATTTTGTTTTTCGTTTCACTGCGTAATTCCTTCACTTTAGGTATTGAAGTGCTAGTATTAGGATTTTCCTTTCGTGTCACAATATTTTTGGGGTTAACATAACTATATTCTTCGGTGGTTATATTTGACAATTTACGAATGGCTTTATTCAAACTTTCCCTTGGGCAAGTTAACTTTACTTTAGCCCCGGTTCACACTTGCGGCACGCAAGCTTATGGGCCATTGAAATAAATGGAGTGGTTCACACACATAGCGCTCAGGACGGTGCCGCAGACCTGCCGCATCGCCCATAGCGATGCGGCGACCGTGCGGCAGCCGCAATTTTCTTACGGGCCATTGCACAGCATTGGATGGTTCACACCAGCGGCACGGAAGCTGTGCTGTTTGTCTCTTTTGGAATCTTTTTCCCTTAATCTATTCTTTTTTTTCTCATATATTCAATTATAACAATGGAGATTCTTCATATTTTTCTCTGTTTTAAGTAGAGAATTATAAGTTCGATAATAATAATAATAAAATAAGGTCTGACCGAATCTTAATGAATAATTGGAGGTATAAATTAGTAACTTATTTTGTATTGACAAATGATGTTATCCTTACTTACTTACTTGCTCTATGGCTTACGGAACTCGCAAGTTCATCGCCGCAGTAGCAAACGATCGCCATCGGGCTCTATCGTGGGCAAGACAAAGCCAGTTTTCACTACAGACACTTATTTCTCCAAGATCCCTCCTAGTATTTTCCTCCGAACGTAGTCTCGATCTTCCCAACGGTCTCTTTTCCTCCGGCTTTCCAACCAAGATGGAATATAGTCTTTGTTTTTCTTCCATCCGAGCTACATGGCCTGCCCATTTTAGTCGTCGCGATTTCGTTATTCTTACATCAGGTGAGTCGTACACTCCGTGGAGTTCTTTATTATGCAGTCTTCTCCATTCTCCAGTCATCTCATCCCGTTTGGGCCCGTATATTTTTTTCGAGACCTTAATTTCAAACACCCGTAATTTATGTTCATCTGCTAGGGTCGTACTCCAACTTTCGCAACCGTAAAGTATTACCGGCAGAATGACAGTTCTGTATATTTTCAATTTCAACTTCCTTGATATTAATCTCGGGAGAGAGAGAGAGAGAGAGA